>JAVDOI010000029.1:1940907-2045907 GCA_032191485.1 Leptoclinus maculatus | reverse complement strand
TACATGAATTGCATCCAGTTACTCAGGGAGACTTTTGAACGACTGAAGATTGACTTGTGCCTGACAGGTGTTTCTTTTGTCCTTCCCATATGTGCTGCTTGTCAACAGACCCTATTTAAAACAAATAGTGATGTAAAACTTCTTCTATACAGTCTATGCATACAATATTGTCCTTTAGAAAGGGGTTTCATGCAATTAGCCCCAACACCCTCCACCACTACCACACACATCAACACATAACCAGGAGCTTACTTATTTATTTCATACCAAGCATATCGATCTCCAGTGTTTGTCCTTTTCTTGAGCTGCATGTCCTGACGGCATATTCTGCATTTGACTCTTCTGAAGCCACTTCCTCAGCTTCAGGGAGTATTTTTTAGAGCTATGATCACTAATAAGCCTCTTTAGCCGGCCGAATCTGCTCATTGTTTGCAAAAAGTAACGTTTTTGACGGTGGTGGTTTTAGGAAGACATCCAACAGGCTGTGATCTGATACCAAATAAATCAAATCCCGCTTTCAAAATGTCAACGTGGGACAAAGAACAATCCCGCTTCATACGTCATCAACGTGGGACAAATGTGTTTCTCAGGAGCCGGTACAGCAGTGCACTTTACACTTTTACACGCTATGGAGAACTCCGACCCGATTCTAAAGGGCGTGCGGACCCGGGCCAGAAATAATGCGAGCCAGGTGATGGATACATTGGAGGCGATGCCCGTCAGTGGCACGAGTGGTGAGTATGTTTCTTAGTTTGCTGGCACGTTCATATTATGGATCATGAGTATCACTAACTAGCGGTCCTGGGACAGGCACACGCCACCGCGTCACCTCAGTTGTCTAATTGTACGATAATGACAATACTAGATGACCATTTATCTGTTCATATGAGTGGAGTGGTAAAGATCTTATAGCATGCTTATCACATGCCCAAGACCAGCAAATAAGGGTAATGGAATGTTGTAGTTCTATTGAATAATACACAATGACTTTCTATTAGGTGTTTCCATAGCCCCTACTGCACAGCTGCAAGACAAACAAAACCCCATGATTTGGAGATGTGTAAGCTGAGGGCAGAGTGGCAGAAGGAGAAGATTGATGAGCTGACCAAGGAGAGAGACTATCTGAAGGAACAGTTGGCATTAGCTAAGTCTCCCAATACACAGCTCGGCCTTTTAATATCAATCTGTCTCTGGACTCTAGTAGGGTATTCATCTGTTTGACAGCTCTTAAAAAAGAGGACACAGGTTCCACCCAGGCAGTCCACTTGTCATCAAATTCCTCCAGTGAAAGCTCAATGGAATCTTCCTCTGATATGTCTGACTCCTCCTCTAACACATCATCGTGTGTGTGTGTGTGTGTGTGTGTGTGTGTGTGTGTGTGTGTGTGTGTGTGTGTGTGTGTGTGTGTGTGTGCGTGCGTGTGTGTGTGCGCGTGCCAGTCAAACAGAGGTGTGGCCATGGGAGGTGTCTGGAGGCAGAGGAAAATCACAGAACACACCAGGAGAGGAGATCGGGGGAAACAGAGGTTAACACACAACGGGTCACACAGGGATCCTGACAAATATGTAGAATATATAAAAAAACAAACAGTGTTACTGCAAAAGCAAATTCAGAAGCAGTTGCAGTGATCACAGGCGGTTGTAATGAGTTATTGAAGGCGGGTAACGGAATGAGGGTGTGGACTTTTAGCATCTTTTGCAACTCATTCCAGTCGCTTGGAGCAGCACACTTGAATGAAAAGCGGCCGAAGGCGGTGCAGACTTTTCAAATCTATTTTATTTATTGCAGTGCAGAAAGTTTTGCTCTCAAACCTGTTCTGTTTGATTTCATAATAAAGACACAAAACTAACTCCATAGTAATAAGATAAGCAGAGGAACCAGGAAATCAGATTCTCTGACTCCACGCCTTCGTATTACAATTACAATTTCCCCTGAGTGTATCTGAAGTGGAAACATTAGAATAAATCAGACCTTCTTTGTTCCTGCAGATCCACATATCTGGCCTAGTGCCACTTTAATTATCCAGTTGTCAAGGACATATCCACTATACACTTTACTGATTTCAGATGAAGATCAAGTTTCTCCACAAATCAGCCATTATCATTCAGTGATAAGCAGAGAATTAAGAAAATCTGACTTCATCTGTATGTGCTGCTATATCTGGAACTCTATTTAGGATAACTCAGTCTTCAAAGATTCCCATTGAGAAGAGGGGAGCTGATTATCTACAGACTACAGGGGGTCTGACACACTGCATTGTGCTTTTGGGCTAAAAGTATCTTTCATTTGTCCATTTGTTTGGGAAAAAATCTTCTGACTATATTTACACATACATGGTATATCTGAAATTAGCAGGCAGAAGTGGGTTCAGCAGTTTGGACAATAAATGTACAAATGTTTTAAATGAATACAACCTAGGCCTTTTTTTGGCTTCTGCTTGAAAATACTATACCCATACTCAAAGGGGCCTTACTCTCTAAGGGGCCATCCAGAGTTTTCAACATTTTCACGGTCGTACAAAGCGTACGACCGGGGGGGGGTGCATGGAGGAAAGCGAGGCAAGGACGATAACAACAACATTGGGGGTAAATTGCACCAGTGCCCGGTGTGCAGTGAGCTGTTCCCGACTCGCTATCAACTTCTGAAACATCAGAAACTGACTCAGCACAAACTAAAAAAAGGAAGACCTTCAAAGCTGTGAACATGATCAACTACCGGAATTTGCGGAATTTGCGGGTGCAGGTACCTTTTGTAACCTGCACCCGCAAATTCTGCAAATTCCGGTTCTGAACGAAGGGGCCCCACACTCTAACTACAAGGTCTTTTTTAATAATTCCAAGGGATTATTAACACTAAGAATGGTTTGCTCATATGAATAGAGTAAATATTATGTATATATTACTGGTTAATAGCAGATGAAGATGGAACACAGCTCCACTTTGAAAATGTCAAATTCGTATGGTGAAAAAGCACTATTATTCATAATACGATATTAAATGAGGCTCAGTAAAGCCTAGAACCACCCACCATCATAGCAAACGACAGCAGTAGTGAATAGAAAAATAATTGGAGTGAATTGAGTGAAGTATGCCATAATTAGAGACATAAATGTACGAGAGGTCACGAGAGGTCGTCATGTGAGAAACAGCCTCTCCAGCTGTTCCATTGTACTTTTACAACCTAAATAAAAATCGAAAAATCGAAAAATCCCGATCTACGCCGAGGACCCGGCGTGTAAAAGTCGCGAGACTGCCTCGCTGGAATGTTGCCCCCCAGTTTATTTGACCCCCCTTTTTTATTTGACAACTTTATTAGAACAGAAGTGGTACAGAATGAGCTGAATCAGCAGTCAAAATGGAGTTTAAGGACACGGTTTGATGATTTTGCTTCAAAAACGTAAGTACCGACCCAGAATTTTTTTGGCAGAGTGATAGATGCTGGGGGCTGCTGTCCCCCAGTAATGTTTGAAGCATCTCCCGGAGAGGAAATCCGAGATATACGTTCGAAGCGTGGTCGAATGCTATTGTTGCTAAATACCTAGCTTTACCATGGACGGTTGAAAAACTACTTTTGAGAGGCTGTTTCTGTTACGTGTCTCGGCCAAAATGAACACGAAAAGTGACGATATTTAGCACGAGGCTAGGACTGTTGTCGTAGATCGTGTTTTATTGTGTTTTGAGTGTGTAAAGTGTTACACATGCTTCGATTCATGGGAGATTCTTCGTTCAAACGGTATGCTGCATTTTTGTGGAAATATTATATTTGTTACTGAAAATTGCATTCTGCGGTTCAGCTTGGTACTGTTCAGAACCGGAATTCGCCCTTACATAAGGTTGTGACTTGAACTACCATGAACAATAGGACAATAATTGTCTTTGTGACTTGAAGTACCATGAACAATATTAAAACATCATAATTTGTTTATGGTTGGCGACATATATATTGAATACTTTTTTCCAGGTCTGTTGTGAGTGTGGGTTGCACTTTTAAAGTGGTTTTAATAATAAATTGTTGGATACATATCTTCTATATACATATTATTGTGTTTGTGTCTATAGTTGGGACTCCTAAAATCTGCACTTAGCTCCTTGGATTACGTCACATTTTGTGACCGAATGCATTTGTGTTAATTAAAATTTGTGTTAATTAAAATCAGTGACGTTAAATGATCTCCTCTCATGATGTTGGAAAAATTCACGCGAGACCGATGGAAAATCAATAATCACAGGACATTTATTCTTGCAAGAAGGAGACAGAGTTGATTCACATACATGATATGCATCAAGGCCCGCTCGGAGTTCTGACTCTGAGCTTCTGATATTTATACTGAGTAAACAACATGCAATGGGCTGGCACAGGATTGTTTACAATGAGGTCTTCGTCACAAAAGGTGACACACACACAAAATGGCGTCCACGCCATGTAGTCTGAGAAGAGTGTCTGCAACTTCTGGCACAAAGGTCACTTAGCTCTGTTTCTATCTCAACGCTTCTACAGTTCTTATTATCATTCCAATCCGGGACATGCTGGTCTCTCAGCAGACTAAACATCTGTGGCGAGTAAATTCACACACACACATTCACCAGAGGACTCAGGCCATAAACGTTCAAGTGAGGACACCAGACTTTGTGAGCACACATATTATAATTAGTCATTTAGATTTTTTGACCCCAACACATGTATATTGTACAACAACATAACATTTGGACAGTTTCTTAAAACTCTTGAATCCCCTTCAATCTGCTAATTTTGTGCTAATTACTTTGTATATGTAAATATAGTATGGCATTAAAAACATCCACCATCTGTCATTTGCAAAAACGTTTACTGCCAAGGTTTTTTCCTGGCTACTCGGCTGCCTTATCATAACAGCCAATGGAAGTTGTCTAATCCAAGTGTAGCCGGCAATGAAATGTTCCTCCTGGGCTGGGTAGGCCTTAGCCCCTCCTACTTCCTGGTTGCCAATTTGTTTGGTCCACCATAAATAAGTATACCATGGGTACTTCTCAAGTCTCTTAATTGCATCCCCGTTTCCCTCACTTGTGTCCTTTCCTTGCATCTTAGTCCCTCCCACCAGGGATGCATGGAGGAAACCATGCGAGGAGAGAGGAAACGAGGAAATATGTTTTAATATACACGAGACGTCCTTTCCTCAGTTGCGTCACGTGAAGCGACGTCTGTTTCTGATGACGGAGGATCAGCTGATCACAGCTGGATCAGCTGTCAGTCGGCTTTAACAGCTGGAGAGACTTTAGATAAATTTGTGTCTGTTCACATGATCACTGTACTTAATAATAGTAACTAATAATACTAATAAATAATAAAGACACACAGTTATCATCACTGTACTTAATAATAGTAACTAATAATACTAATAACTAATAAATACACACAGTTATCATTACTGTAGAGGTGTTTTCTCTCTGTAGCCTGTTAACAAACTGTGTCCTGTGTTCTGTTTATAAGCGATCGATTTCTACCGGCGGAATGCGATCGTCTTATTGATGAATTATTTGCGTCGGTACGTTTTGAAATTCAGATTGACGTCATTATTAATTAACCCAGAGTATGATTATGGTTTCTCTTAAATTATATAACTCATCAAACCTGACACTCAGGAATGATCCGCCTCACGTGACTGAATGAAATGATGATAAATGATGGAAAAAGTGTTTTGTCTCTCTGACTTTAATTGTTTCCATAATAAAAGTTATTGAGGGAAATATCAGATCATGAAAACACAAATCTTTCTAATAAATGAAGAAAGTTGTTTGTGGTCCTTTTGTTGTTCAGACCTTGACGGTGCCTTTACTGACTCATCTTCATTTCAGCCATGGCCAGTGAGCTACAGGAATTGACAGACTTAGTCCAGCAGCTGCAGGCTGAAAAGGAGCAGCTGCTGCAGGAGCGAGCAGTATACCCATTCACCCCAGTCGGATTCAGATCCTGATAGCCCAGTTAGTTCACAACACCCTGTTCCCAATGAGCCTTTCCCTGTTCAACATTTGCTTTGTATCCGTAGGGAACGAAAATGTCCAACCTTTAGGGGACCGTCTGGGATCCCGGTGGAGGATTGGATCGAAGAGATGAGGGCCACTCACAGAACCAGGCAGCTGGTACATGTTCTTACATGTTCTTCCCACTTTAGTGAGTCCGCAGGTGCTGCATTGATTGAGCCTCTTGATGATGGTCGGTCCCTCCCTGAGTGTGTGCTGATCTCCCCAGCAATGGTCACAGTGACTAGAGGTACAGTGTACGTGCCGGTGGTAAATGTAGGTGAGACAGATGTCGTCCTACAGCCGCGCCGCCCCATAGGGCTTTTGAGTCAGGCTCAGATCGTAAGTTTGCCAGAGGGGGTCTCTACGGTAGAGCATGAGTCGAGTGGGGTTACAGCCACGCTTTCCAGTCAAGAAGTTCAAGTCAGCCCAGTCAGAGAGCAACTTGAGGCTATGGATTTATCTGCACTTTCTGAGCTAGACCAGAGAAAGGTTAGATCCATGCTACTTGAACGTGAGACTGTGTTTGCAGCTTCTGACCTAGACCTTGGTTGCACTAACCTTGTGACACGACATCCCCTTACTTGACAGTGTTCCTATTAGGCAGAGGTACAGGCGACTTCCTCCCTCTGACTATGACGAAGTTAGGGCCCACATACATCAATTGTTGGACAGCCAGGTTATACGGGAAAGCTGTAGCCCCTATGCCTCTCCTATTGTCCTGGTGAGGAAGAAGGATGGTAGCCTAAGACTACAGACTGTTAAATGGCAAAACACGGAAGGATGCCTTTCCCCTACCACAGATTGAGGAGTCCTTGGACGCCCTGTCAGGAGCCCAGTGGTTCTCCACCATTGACTTGGCTAGTGGTTACCATCAGGTCACAGTCACAGAGCAAGACAAGATGAAAACAGCTTTCTGCGCCCCCTTTGGCCTATTCGAGTTTCAACGGATGCCGTTTGGCTTGTGCAATGCCCCCAGTACGTTTCAGCGACTGATGGAGCGGATGTTTGGTGATCAACATTGCCATTCCCTGCTGCTTTATCTCGATGACGTTATTGTGTTTTGTGTAGCCGGCAATGAAATGTTCCTCCTGGGCTACTGTAGGGCTGGGTAGGCCTTAGCCCCTCCTACTTCCTGGTTGCCAATTTGTTTGGTCCACCATAAATAAGCATAACATGAGCTGCATCGTTCCCTCTCTCTGACCCCAGGCTTCGGTAGGTGTAACTTTAGCTTCTTAAGTTGAGGCATATTTGCTGTGGGTTTGACCCTTTGTCTTATTTTAATAGGTCCAGCTCCAAAGAGATCCTCACCTCCCCGTCGAGCTCTCCGGATGGGGGTTGTCCACTGCTGTTTTGTTTAAATTATCAATTTAGTTGTATTTAGGGCCCGAGCAACCGACAACGTCGGGCCAGCGAAGGCCCTATTAAAATTGTATGGGGTATTATTATTATTCTGATATTTATTTTTGTACTTGAACTTGCCATGCACGAAAACTCACCAAATTTTGCAGACTTGTCAGGTCTGGTGAAAATAGACGTTTGATATAGTTGCCATATTTGTGTGTAAAAAAATGGCTCTCTAGTGCCCCCTACAAGTCGGACCGGCGACGCCCCTCGGCCAGTATGTCCGATTGACTTGAAATTCAACACACATGTACAATTCCGCTAGATCTAAAAAAAAAAAGCCTCTCAGATCCCATATCTGCCTACTTAGATTTTCCGCCATTTTGAATTCAGTGAAAAACATGCTGGGTCCGATTGCTACGAAATTTGCTGTGGATCATCAATGGATCTAGGTTATCTAAATGTATCAAAAGATTTTTGATATCTCTTAGCGTTTAAAAGATACGGACCAATTAACTTTTTGGGGCGTGGCTTGTACATCAATACACATAACTTCTCAACCATTTGTCCTAAAATCACCACATTTTCAGCATATGTGCACATTGCATCCTGTAACATACCCTGTGAATTGTTTTGCATTCAACCACTAGGGGGCGCTACAGTAAACACGCGAAGTTATGCTTTTTGTCACTTTTTGCATTTTTTAGCCTTCATACTTTAATGAACTCCTAGAGAATTTATGCGATTGACTTCAAATTTGGTCAGGATGCTCTTAAGACCATGAGTTTTCATGCAAGAACCTTGACGTGGCGTGGGGGCCATTTAGCCTCATTGTTTATGAAAAACGAAGTTGTAATAACTCCAAGGTACATTATCCAATCCGCACAAAACTTCTTATGCATGATGCTACTTCAAGCCTGAACATAATTTAATTGGAAAAATTTCAATAACTCATAGCGCCGCCTACTGGCTAAAGGAAATGTCACATTTTATACTTGTATTTACTTCTCCTAGCCAGGTGACCTGATGAGTCTCAAATTTGGTAAGCGTTAAGAACTTTGTACACGTGTCAAATGTCATTGGAAGAAATAATTTACATGATTATTTGGCTTGGCCGTTTTAAATTGCCTCTATAGCATCCCCTACAATATTTCAAAAGAGCAGCCCCAGCGCTACGTTTCAGCTACATGTATGAAACTTGGTAGGCACATGTATCCTATGGAGACTTAACAATAAGTCTCTTGGGACTATGCTCTAAACCCTACCGGAAGTCAGCCATTTTGATTTTTGTGTAATTTTTCCACAGATTTTGGCCGATTTCTAGTCGCTATACTTTAACGAACTCCTCCTAGGGACTTTGTCAGATCCACTTTACATTTTTTCAGTACAATGTCAAGACCGTTGTGATTAAAAGTTATCAAAAGCTTTACTTTTGACGGAATGGCTTAACCGTAGCGGGCGGCTACTTTACGTGATTCCCCATGAAAAAAGCTGATGCAACTCAGCTGGACTTGTTCCAAACGGTCCCAAACTTCTCATGCTTGATAAAACTCATGGCCTGAGGATGTCTACAAGCTAATTTTCAATAATACTCACAGCGCCAACTGCTGCCAAAAGGAAATCTGCATTTTGTGATAAACACCACGCGATTTACATGACTTTTACACAATGTGGTTTACATTTGACATAGAGCTACATAATGCATGTTTGCAAGTGTTCTGTAGCGCCAGGCAGCAGATACAGGAAGCATTGGACTATTTGCAAAGCATCATTTCCAGCATCAGGCGGTCCACGCAGGATTAAAAACGTCTCAATCGCGGACGCGCTGTCTGACGGTCGCGGACGTTATCGGACGAGCAGGCCGGAGTCCCGCCGGCACCACCAAATTGAACAAGATTCACACAGATATCCTTGCTTGCTTTTGTTTATGGAGCACATATAACTGTCCTCAGAAAATAAACCTGTTTTGTCCTTTGTCTCAGGTATTAAGGCGCTCTGTGTCTTAGAATAAAAGAAGAGAAAGTTCTGGAAGTTGGACAACCTGTATGCAATGTGTAAATAGGCTGACTGATAAAAGTAGAGCTCATATTTCTTTCAGTGAAAAACAAAGCAGTGGTATAATCTGCCATCTCTCCAACTGAATGCAGATGACAGCTGCAATTTCTGTCTGTGGAAGTGTGCCTCTGCTTATGTGTGTGTGTGTGTATATCACTACAACCAAGCATTTCAATACAGAAACAGGAGGGCTGTGCCTCTGAGTCGCTCTCTCATGCCTCATCATCAGCTCTCCTTCCTCTCAGTTGAAATCTAAAGCTTTAAGAACTGTGACCAAGTTAATGGCTAGAAGGTAATCGAGAACCTAATCGAGAGCCTAGCACGGTTTATACTCACACTGTAGCACAAACAAGTCTTATTTTCCTGTAATTTGGATGTTGCCTTGATGTTGTTTATCAGTATCTGAAACAAGATTTGCAGAAAAACAAGAGCAACCTCTGAATGCAGCCATTTGGCCGTGACATTCACTAATGTGATTAAGATGAGAAATGTATTTAATGAATGAAATGAGCACTTAAGCCATTTTTCCATGTGTGTGTGTTTGTGTAAAGTTTAAGAGACAAGTCTTGGGGACCAAAACCATCCCCTGTAGCCACTGGTAAAGGGAGGTAATTACAGCACTCCAGGACCCTTGACATCCAAAGATAATGCACATGTAAAGTATAAACCATGGGGCAGCCCCTTGAGGCTGCAACGCTCAATACCAAGTAAACCAAGTGCTTAATGGAATTAACAACTTACTGACAGTTTCACTTTTCTTGGCAATTTATCAGTAGTGGAGCTCAAAATGTTAAAAAGAGCTAAATGGGATCAGTAAATGTTCCTAATACCATGTTCTGCATATTGGCATAGTGATGGTGCTAGAGGAAAGGTCATTGAATCATCATTGTGCATTTGAAACACAAAATGGAAGAAAACAATAAACAACACATGGAATAAAACAATACATGCCACCATTTCTTAAGCTTACTATGTCAAAAGTAATGTTCAGGTCTCCTATACCTATGATCTGGTGTGAATAATAATTCGGGACCAGACTGTTCAGGACCAGTCCGATGAGGGGTAACATTTCAGAGACAATGAGACCAGTTACAGCTGCAGATCTCACTCGGAATCCCTTACGTGGGAGATAGCAAGATATTTTGGTGCGTCTTTGAAATCTCTCCATCGCAGGATTGGCCTGGAATGACAAGTGAATGGTGAAACAGACCTGCGAGTGTGTTTTCTTTTTTTGGATTGATTTAGCAGCTGTAGAGCAATGTGTTTGAACATGTCCTTGATCTCTACTATGCTGCTTTTCTTCACCAGGAAACTGAGGGATGGCTTAACCCAGGCAAGGAGATGGACCTCTATGCTCTACATAAATGTTACATCCAGTCAAATCTGTATCAACAGAGAGCATGGAACAACCTCTCCTTAAGATCAGCCAGAAACCAATCCCCTCTTGTCCGTTAATGTTTATATCAATATGGTGCCTTTACTTTAAATTGTGTAACCCTGCCAGAAATGAAAATGGATCTCTTTAATAAACACCGACATTCCAGGTAGGTGACGGTTGCACAGTTGACTGAAGAGCGCCACAGAAACCTGCTGCAGATGGAGTTCACATTCCTGAGTTGGAGCTGCCTCCTGCCCTGTTTGTGGGAGAACTGGCAACACTGACAAAATCAGAGCCAAGCTGTACCAATGCCAGAGACAACACCAACATTGAGTGTGTTGATTCTCCGAGAAATGGTGGATCATGGATGATTTATCACACAGATAAGAGTACTAGTGACTGACCGTTTTAACTTTAAGTTACAGCTGATATAACTAATATTTGTGCTCACTGGTAGTGAGGATTTCACAGAAAAGCATCACTAAACACTGCAGTTTTTAGGTTTTCTTGCAGGCAACTCCTCTGTTATTGCATCACTTTCAGCCATAGCAAGCAGCTGTTTTCAGGATAAAAGCACTAAAACCCAACTGTAAAATACCCGTCAATCATCAAGCAGCAGACAAAGTTATGAAGCCAGATGTTATTCTTGAGAGTTCAAGCCCAAAACAGAGCTAAAAGTGAGAGTGGATATTGGACTGGCATTCACCAGGTGAACAGAAATGCCAGTACAGTTGGATAATTATGTTGCTTTTTGTCTGTTGAATGATAGCAAGCTCTATCATGTTCAACCTATAAAAAGTCATAATAAGTGACAAGCGGCCAGAAAAAGGTTTGATTTGCTTGGTTTGTACATTCAAATATAGCATAGTTGTAGTGATTTGGTAACCCAACAACCTGCAATCATGCTCATATTACACATAATTATAACACATGCAGACATTTCTAGAAACCTTAAAGCAACAGTCTGTAGCATTTGGGTCGATCTATTGGCAGAAATGAAATATAACGAGGTATGCAGAATGTTTTCTTCAGCGTATAATCATCTCGGAATAAGAATCGTTTTCTTTATCTTTCAATTAGCAGTTTATATCTACATACAGAGCAGGTCCTCTTCACGGAGCCTGCCTTCATGTTTCTACTGTAGCCCAGAACAGACAAACTACACACTGGTTCTGGATATGACCATTCAGGGTTTTGCGTTGGCCACCGTAGTTCTCCTACATGCTTGGCACATGGGGGAAGCTTCAGTTGGTAGCAATCTGCAGCCTCATCACTAGACGCACCACTGCACCTTTAATAAAATTGCACAATGAAATTAGTGAATGTCTAAGCTACACCAAAAGGTAGTGCCCAAGAGCATTGCACATTTGTGCTTTGAATGAGTCTTGGACGTGACGTGGACTGGCAATCTTAAATCAATGTTACGTGTATTTGCTTCCGGAAAAATCTTGCCAGACTCTTCTGGAGGGATTTAAATTGTGGGCTAAGGGAGAAAGCCAGTGGGTGACTGTGGCTCAGTGGTAGAGCAGGGCCGTCCTTCAATCAATCGGCAGTTCGATCCCCGGCTCCACTAGTCCATGTCAATGTGTCCTTGGGCAAGACACTTAACCCCAAATAGCTCCCATAGCTGTGCCTACGGTGTGTGAATGTTGTATGAATGTTAGATAGGGAGATGATGAGCAGGTGGCACCTTGCATGGTAGCTCCTCCCATCAGTGTATGAATGGGTGTGAATGGGTGAATGATGACGTGTAGTGTAAAAGAGCTTTGAGTGGTCGGAAGACTAAAAAAGCGCTAAACAAGTACACACCATGTACCATTTACCATTAGGAGGTATCAATGTTGCCAGATTGGGCTGGGTTCCGCCCAAATGGGCCTCTTCACTGCCATCATCACCTGAAACTAGTGACATCTGTAGTACTGTAGGACTCCCAAGATATATTTTCACAAGCTAACATAACCTCAACTAAAAACTCATATATAAATACATGTGTCACGCAAAGGCTAAATGGTGAGGCTTAAAGGAGAAGTTTAATTACTAAGCAAATCGAATGAGAAGGGTTTATCTGCCATCGCAATTTATATGGCACACCCACTTCACTAAATGACACGCCCCCAGAGATACATTTCAGGATTATTTTACTTATTTTAACCCAAACTAGGATCTTTTTGTTACCACTCCTGTAAAATTAGCCTAAAACGCCTATCCAAGGCATACTCAAAGTAAATTGAAAGCTGTTCTTGAACCATTTGGAGTACATGCATGGTTTTGGTCTCTTTTGAAAGGTAACACTCTGAAGTTTCTTCCCCAACAATCAGAATCACTGTAAGTGCTACTGGCATTGAGTAATAGAAGTTTCCCCTAAATCTGCATATCATTGTTTTCATAATTTCATTGGCTATACGAAGCGTGAGTCATCAGAACGATTGGTTGCAATTGGCTCGAGCTTGAGATGAAAGAAGAGAGGCGGGCACTATCGTTCAACCCGGACTTTGGTTGGCTATTGTAGGCTCTGGAGAGGATATGAAGCTCCTATTGGGTCAAATTAGGTGTCATTCGAAAGCTCAGAGTGCAGCCGCCATGTTGAGATCCAGACAGAGTCTCTGTTTACATGCAAACTGAAGTTATGTTAGAAAACAGATCGCTAGTTAGCATAGCTGACAGCTAATTTGAAATGATGCAACAGCAGTCCGTGGGTGTTTATGGACGTAATAATGTGTTTTGGACAAAATCTTTTACTGGATTGGATCGTGTGGACCTTTAGCAATCTAACAAGACCGTTTTTGTCTGACTTTTATGGATGGGGGAATACTCTGAAGCATAATTGGTGAGTAGCGTCGATATTTTAAGTGCTTGTTTTGGGGTTGGTGGTCTGACAGAGACATTGAGTGTACCTGCTGTTGTGATTGTATTTTGAAATGGGTTCCATCAATCAAATTAGAAGAAGCTTAGCTTTCTAACGATATATCGCATTAGTACCTACCTATACATAGTAGTTGTGTACATGACGCTGTAACCGGTTGTATATGGACCCAAATGCAACACACAAGATTCCAGGGATCTTCGGCCTTTTATTACAAACTTCCAAAAACAGCAGGCAGAGTTAAACAGGGTCAGGATCAGAAGGCTGGTAGGTTTACCGGGAGTCAGGTAATGTGGGTAAAACAGGGGCAGGCAGGGTCGGCAACAGGATATCAGTCCGTGAGAGCGTGCTGGAGAGTCTGGCATTGAAAACCGAAGAACAATCTGGCAAATGTGTGTCTGGGAAGCAAGAGTCTATATAGGGGCTTGATTAATGATCTGAGGCAGGTGAGTGAACAGGTGAAGGGAGTTAGACTGATGAGGAGGGTGTGGAGCTGAACTGTGACAGACGCAGATATACACTAAACACTCCAACGGCCGCGGGCCGTCAGAGTGGTAACAGGTTGTTAACTGCCACCGTTTCGCGGAGGTATTATTTGGAAGGCGTGTCTTGTAATACAGTGCACCCACAGATAGAATCGAATAACTAATAGGAAAAGGAAAAGGAGCAGGGAAATGGAAATGCCGATGGGACAGGAAATATCCCTTTTAAATGCCTGTTTATTTCAATTTGTGAACCCAGTTATCTATTCCTCTTTACAAACTGCATTTTCAAATACATTACATTTTTTATTTATGAATTCATTAATGTATTTTTCAATGATTACTCAGGTACTTATTGACTGTTTTAAGTTTGTTTTTGTAAATGTCCTTTAAATTGGAACTATTTATTGATAGATTCATATTTTTTGTATATTTTATATTTTAATTATTAATGTTAGTGTTTTAAAATTCCCTTTTTACTACCCATTAAAATATCACATATTTAATAATTAATTAGTCTATTTATTTATTTATAGATTACATTCGAATTAATTTGCAAGTACATGTATTAATGACTATATATACACATACAAGTTCTCAAATTATAGGCAAAAACACAAGACATTTTTTTACTAGCTGGGATTTGAGGATCCAGGAGATCTAGTTAATTATGACCGATGAGGAAGTACGAACACGAAGTGTGTCAGTGAGAGGTGCTTAGGTAAGAGAAGGCCAAGCTTGAAGTGTGGTAGGCCTCTTCAATGTATGGATATTTCTCAATAAAGAGGGAGAGAGGAAGAGAGAAGGTGTAATGAGAGGAGGGGCCGAGAGTGGAGAGCGTGAATGGAAAGAGACAGAGGATCGTCGAGAAACAGAGGACAGAGAGATTATTAGGCAACCGAATTGCAACATGTGCGGACGGTGAATGAAAGGGAATAAAAAAGCACCAACAGATGAAAACTAACACAATTGGACTTAAATTTATAGCTGACAGGTAAATAATACATTTCAGAATTCATCTAGATCAGGGCCATTTAAAAGAAAATCCTGTTCAAGGACATTTTGACTTGACTGTGTACCAGTGGAAATATTGTCTTTGGAGCTTCACACACACACATCCATGGAGTACGGCATTACAGCACATTATTCGACTGACATACTAACCTTTGGCAATGTGATGTGTCTTTTGAGAGGCAGCTCAGTGGGAGTTGGAAGCTGCCTTCCTCAGGAGACTCTTCATGAATACATTACCAAATTGCCTTTTGGCAAGAGACAGTTTCAGAGAGCTTGGCACCGGACAAAACCTCATGTGCCATTGTGAAACCACATTCAGTTTCACCACACAATATATGGAGAATATCACATCCAATTTAGGAAGCCGTGGTGGTTAGCACTGTCATCTTAAATTGGAGATCCAATTTAAGTCTAATGAGCCCATTTCTTTGAAATTATCAAATCTTTAAGACCACATATCAGCATTTTGTCAGCATTGTTTTCAGTGGCCCACTAGTGTGCGAGGTATTTTGCCACCTGTTAATTTCAAAAATGTATTATCAGTCTAAAGCACAATTTACACACGTTAATGGTCACTGAACTGCCGAATGGACAGAATTTATGCATCAAAACATCCAAGACCACATTAGTGGTATGATTAAGAAGTGCAGTCCTGTGCTCCCTGTATAAGAGAAGAATTATGTGATGGCATTCTCACTTTTAAAAATGGAAGATATTACACAGGATTAATTACACGGATAATCTCTGTAATATTCCAAATCATATCCCCTGTAAATGTTAGCCCCATATCACCAGCTGTCTACAGCAGAGTGGAGTTTAGCAACGGGAGAATTAAAATGTGGCTCAGTCTCCAGAGAGCCACTGTCAGAGTGATGATGATGGCGATGGTGATTGCGGTGGATCAAGAGTCCCATCTCTTTAATGCAAGACCAGATAAGTAGGATTAGGGAAGGAAATCATTTTAGCTTCGTTAAATCACTAGCTAAGACGTACACATTAAACACATGGTTCGTAATTAACTAATTCAAGAAAAAATGAAGACATCTTTCTGACCTGGGTTCATCAGTTAGGCTCGGAGTGTAACAGTAAAATAATTTAATTTTCCCAGTGGATACAAGTTATTTGTTGAGTGTGTGAGAGGAACTCCACTGTAGTTTCCTCACTCTTCCCTCCAGTTCTTCTTCCTGCCCTTAGAAGCCGATCTCAAAGAGCCTCAAAGGGAATACAGTAAGGCACCAGAGGAGGAGTGGAGGGAGGAGAAGATGATATTAGAACTGTTGTAGCCACTGTTTATCTGGGCACAAACACACACAAAAACACAAACATATTCTTCTGTTCTCATTCAATGTTGTTTGTTGCTTCGAAACTACAAAATGTCTCACCCGTTCTTTTCCTTGCACAGCCTTCACCTATTTATGTTGTTTAAGTAGGATATGGACTCACCGGCCACTTTATTAGGCACACCTGTTCAATTGCTTGTTAACATAAATAGCTAATCAGCCAATCACATAGCAGCATCTCAATGCTTTTAGGCATCTAGACGTGGTGAAGTTCAAAGTCAGCATCAGAATGGGGAAGAAAGGGGATTTAAGTGACTTTGAACGTGACATGGTTGTTGGTGCCAGACGGGCTGGTCTGAGTATTTCAAACTGCTGATCTACTGGGATGTTCACCCACAACCATCTCTAGGGTTTACAGAGAACGGTCCGAAAAAGAGAAGATATCCAGTGAGCGTCAGTTGTTTGGACGAAAATGCCTCGTTGATGTCAGAGGTCAGAGGAGAATGGGCAGAGTGGATGGAGATGATAGAACGGCAACAGTAACTCAAATAACCACTAGTTACAACCAAGGTCTGCAGAACACCATCTCTGAACACACAA
Source organism: Leptoclinus maculatus (assembly GCA_032191485.1). Lineage (NCBI taxonomy): Eukaryota > Metazoa > Chordata > Actinopteri > Perciformes > Stichaeidae > Leptoclinus > Leptoclinus maculatus. The sequence goes on along the minus strand of JAVDOI010000029.1, from coordinate 2,028,895 downwards.
CACGTGGAACCTTGAAGCAGACGGGCTACAGCAGCAGAAGACCACACCGGGGGCCCCTCCTGTCAGCTAACAACAGGACACTGAGGCTACAGGCTCACAGGCTCACCAACATGTGACAATAGAAGATTGGAAAAACGTTGCCTGGTCTGATGAGTCTCCATTTCAGCTGCAACATTCAGATGGTCAGAATGTGGCGTAAACAACATGAAGCATGGATCCATCCTGCCTTGTGTCAGCGGTTCAGGCTGGTGGTGGTAGTGTAATGGTGGGGGGGATATTTTCTTGGCACACTTTGGGCCCCTTAGTACTTAGTACTTGAGCATGGTTTAAACACTACGGCCTACCTGAGTATTGTTGCTGACCATGTCCATCCCTTTATGACCACAGTGGACCCATCTTCTGATGGCTACCTCCAGCAGGATAATGCACCATGTCACAAAGATCAAATCATCTCAAACTGGTTTCTTGAACATGACGATGAGTTCACTGTACTCCAATGGTCTCCAGTCACCACATCTCAATCCAATAGTGTAACGGGTGTGGTAAGGACACATAAGCAGTACGACAGACACACTGAATAGTTGGAATCAAAGCTTTATTCTCAACTGAACAGACTACAGGTAACAGTCTTTGATATGCACAGGTGTAGAATCCCACACGGTGGAACGACAAACGGTCAAGGGAGAAGGCAGACAGAACTCCGAGGAAACAGAGGCAGGATCTCGTGGTCGGGGACAAAAGGCTGAGTGGTTTACCGGGGTAGAGGCAAGGCAGAGAAGTCCAAACAGGCAGGGTCCGTAATGGGAACTCCGTCAGAGGGTAAACGCTGGAAGGTCTGGCATGAATGCGGAGAACGATCTGGCAGTGAGTGTGTGTGAGACTGGGGTCTAAAGAGTAGGTGCAGCAGAGTGAGCAGGTGAGAGTGATGAGCTGATGAGGTGGGTGTGACTAGCAGGTGCACTGAATGAGCTGATTAGGTGAGTGAGAGATAGAGTGACAGGATGGCAGTGGCAGAGCTGTGACAAATAGAGCACCTTTGGGATGTGGTGGAACGGGAGATTCGCATCATGGATGTGCAGCTGACAAATTTGCAGCAACTGCGTGATGCTATCATGTCAATGTGGAGCAAAATGTGTGAGGAATGTTTCCAACACCTTGTTGAATCTATGCTACGAAGAATTAAGGCAGTTCTGAAGGCAAAAGGGGGTCAACCCGGTACTAGCAAGGTGTACCTAATAAAGTGTCCGGTGAGTGTATGGCCAAATCCCAATGTCCCCCCTTACGGACTCACGGACTTTGAGGCGCGCTCCCGCAAAGTCTGTGAGGGTTTAGGGATGTCCCACTGTCAAATCATCGAGTGTTTGAGGCTCTCTCGCAGACATGTTGAGTCCTTTATGAACCCTTTCCGTCAGTCAGCATAGGATGCTGACTTAGCCTAAGGGAATTACCCACAAATCATTGCAATGTGACGTTAAACACGGGTAACCAGTGGACGCATGGAGACGTAAACAAAGGTAAACGAAGAGGACGGCTCAGTGTGTTCAGCCTGGAGTATTACATTTACTCAGAAACATTAAGGGTTAAATATGGAACAAAAAAAACACATGAAATCAGAAGATATTTATTCATTTATTCATCAAATATTTGATTTTGTCATTGAAGCTGTTTTGACAAAAACGAGAAAATAGATGATATGAAGTTACTTCATCTTGTGAGGAAAGAGCCTGAAGACGTTCAAATCAGGGAGTAAATAATATGAAATAAATACACACAATTATACATCATATTTTTTGTCGTTTTCATGGGAACGTGATATGTTGCAGCAAAGTGCTGTCACATTAATATTTACACCATCTCAAGCCCTCACAGTCTCTCACACTCAACCACTTACCAGGTGACGACAATTAAGTCCTTGAGGGTTCAGGGCTTAGGGTTTAGGGGGGACATTGGGATTTGGCCTATATCTCCAGCCTAATGACCCAACAAGGGGCACTTGAGGGGTCCAAATGCTTCTCTGATGAATCCCCTTTCTGATGGTTTGGGGCATCCGGAAAAAAGCTTGTCCAGAGAAGAAAAGGTGAGCGCTACCATCAGTCCTGTGTCATGCCAACAGTAAAGCACCCTGAGAGCATTCATGTGTGGGGCTGCTTCTCAGCCAGGAGAGTGGGCTCACTCACAATGTACCCTCAGAACACAGCCATGAATAAAGAAAGGTACCAAAACATCCTCCGAGAGCAACTTCTCGTCAACACTGCAAATATTGACTCTTTGCATAAACTTAATGTAATTGTCAATAAAAGCCTTTGACTCTTATGAAATGCTTGTAATTATACTTCAGTATACCATAGTAACATCGGACAAGAAGATCTAAAAACACTGAAGCAGCAAACTTTGTGAAAACCAATACTTGTGTCATTCTGTGTGTGTACTTAAACTTACTGGACTAACGACCCACGTCACTAATGACTCACATGACAAAATGTAATTATTTTACTTTAAATTTTGCAAGGGACACCAAAAGCGGTCCGCTGGATGAAAGCCCTGAGTTTGATGGAATCTCACAGTGTAAGCACAAGGATTGATTCCTTGGCACAGGAGGCATTTCATGCAGCAATTCTTCAGTGTCTGTAAATGGATCTCTGCTCTCTCACTTGGATAATTAAATCAGACTGGCTGCTGTACAGTGATCCATCTGTCTGTAAGCCTTCACGCTTACCTTACGCCTAATGAACGAGCAAATCGGATTGCTTTGTAAACTCGATCCTTCTATGGTATCTAGTTCTATGAATAGTCTGCTTGCACTTTCATGGCATCTCCATAATTCCTGGAATGGAGAAGAGCTGTGGGTGTTACTATAAAATGAACCGAGACGCATGTCATCACATGACTTTGAGTTATAAGCTCATGATTTGAACTTTCTGAATCAGAAGAGAGTGATTTTCCCATTTGTTTCGACCACGTTCAGCATTGTGTCCCGGTGATTCTATGAATGAGTGTTATTTCTTTCTGTAAAATGTAGTAAATCCAGGTTTTGAGTGATGGTCTCTTCATTGTCAGACATAGAGAACAGTACTGGGATCTGACCTGACAAGTTCTACAAGATACTCTTACTGGACTACTCCACTAAAAACCTTAAAACTGAAAGGCAAGTTCACCTTAATTGTCATCTTTAAGGGACCACAGGAATCTTGTCCCAAGGCACTCATTGGTCAAGGCCATTTTCCACCCTTTGCAACTTTAACAAATACTAAAGTTGAATTGCTTAAAAGCAATTTGGGCTTTACTTTCATGAAAGAAGTGCGTTTTCCCTTCAGTTCACTCAGTGGTATTCCAATTACACAGCATGTGATAGCAATAACACATCCGTAATGCATCATTTTACAACACATACATCCTAATCAGGTGTTCATTTGTGCACTCAAACTGTGACATTTCAATGCACTGAGTATGTGCTTTCTGCTTTCTTTGATAGATAGAGAAATATGTTACTATAGTTGGAGGCAGGGGTAGAACCCATGGCTGTGCAGTGTTTATTACCCCCTGCTGTTCTACAGGCCTGGAAGCTCTGCTGCTGCTGACGGAGCAGCCTTTAATTGGCTCGTGGTTCAGTTTTACTACCGTTACAAATGCACACAGTCACACAAACACATGCAAACGCACATCTACCACATGTGGAGCACTGACGGTTTAACTGAAGGAACTGATGTATAATTTGCACGGAATTTTAAATAATAATGTGTGTGTGTGTGTGTGTTAGCTAGCGTGTGTCTTTGATGGGGGATTGGAAGGCAATAAGGAGGGGAGAGAAAAGAAAACATAGGACTTTGTTTTTTAGGAACTAGCTTCATTTACTAAACATTATTTTAAAGTCTTTGCTATAATATAATTTTGAATCGCCCGCCGACGTCTCACAGCTCACCGTTCCTCGCTATCACTCAGAGAAACTGTCTCATGGAGGAGGAGGAGGCTTCATGTGCAGGTGCTAGCGAGACAAGAGCCTGGTGTGGCAGCTGGATTTCTTTCAAATCCCTGCAACCTGAACATCAAAATGTTTTTAGCTGCATGTGTTGATTTCCTCCATAAAAAACAAAACACACAGATGTGCTACCTAATATTGAAAAGTGTTTGCTTTATTCTGTAGTCTGACTCACTGGATGTAAACTGTGGGTATGGCCTGCTATTGGCTGTATTAATAATATTTAATCAATTTGATGATTTGAAGACACTATAATCTCATTGCCAGTGAACAGCGGGTTAGACAATACAACAAGTGCCCCATCTAAAGTGACTTCCCATATAGGCCCTAAACCATGCCTACATCTGGTCTTCTATCCAAATACAAGACGGATCATTTTGTTGCGTTAACAGATATAGATAATGACTAGTGCTGGGCAACCATTACAATTTTTAATCGCGATTAATCGCATGATTTTTTTGCGATTAGTCACGATTAATCTCATTGTTATGCGCAAAATTCAATAATGAATTAAAAAGTAGTGTATTGTGCACTTTTATTTTAAAGTACTGCTATATGAACAAAAGTGCAATAACATTTAAACACATCAGGTTCTTTTTAACAGCAGTATTCCCTTCACACAGTAGCAGTTATAACACAGTTATAATGATTCTGATAATAGATATTCAGCCGGTGTTCACAACTTTACCTTCATGTGTAATAGATGCAGTTTGAAATATACACCTTGAAAACTGCAAACCTATCTACGTCATGTTGTTATGTTTGTTAAATTCTCAGTAGCGATAACTAAATGATGCTTATTATACATATTACAAACAAAAACACTTTAAAAACTCTAAAAATGAATAATTAATTTTTTGCTTATTTTAGTATTTTGGTCAGACACATATTTAACGCTGATTACCGTAATATGTGTGGTATTTGTTATAAATGTACGTTGGTACATAGAGGGTGATAAGAAGCTGTACATGGAGGGACTTAGGACCCAGGGGAATGTAGGTGAAGCATGGAGCCTGTAGTCTGCACCGTGGCAGTAACCTGCACGAGGAAGTTATGCTAATAAAGAGTTGAGTTGAGAGCAGTTTGTTCTCACGTGCTTATATTTAAAAACACAACAATATGTATTTTAATATTGTCACGTTTGATCCTGTAACGAGACGATCGCGCGTGTGTGAGACAGGAGAGACCGACGGAGTGAAGGGGGGTTCCGGACCGGGCGTGTCACCCGGGGGGGGGGCGGCAGCAGCAGGAAGTGACGTCACACAGCTGTTCACCGCTCGCTGCCCGGTTCTTGTGTTAAAAATGTCCGCTTAATAATAAACGCGCGATAAAATAATTGTCGGCGTTAATGAATGAATGCGTTAACGCGATAATAACGCGTTAACTTGCCCAGCACTAATAATGACATACTACACTTTTACAGACCAACAGCAGCTAGCTAGCTGGCTCAGTAATTCACATGATTTACAGTTTACACTAAGAATATCACAAACAGGCCCATTCAGAGACTCCATCTGAGAATGTCGACACTACAGCTTTCAACGGAGAGGATTTAGTAGCACACAAACTAAATGGTGGGTACAGAGGCAAAATCTGGAGGATACATTGTTCTAAAATGCTGTTAAAATACAGCACGTTGCCTTGCTCAGATTAAGTGCTTAATATCAACATGTGGCATGGTAGATATTCCTTTTCAATGTTAAGCTTTTGAATTGCTATCGGAGCTATTACTGGGGATATTCAAAGACTCCTCAGGAACACTTTCCTCTTATTATTAGTCTCCACAAGAATAGGCCAAAGAGACGACTTACTCGACTTGCTCAAAAACAGCCAGCTCAGCAGTTCATAAATGAATGGTGTCAGCACACACTCAGTACAGTATTATCTACGTTGGCGGTGAGAGAACAATGCATGAGAGCCCACTCTTGATCCTACATCAGAGCTGTGATATGATATCAACCTCCTGTCCCTGTCAATAGATGACACTGACCTCAGCTGGTGTCTTTTCTTTTTCAGCCACAATCGCTGGCTGACTCTTAGTATTTTCAGGGGCAGAAAATCCCTCAACTCTCCCAACAACACCGAAGTAAAGAAACAGTGTTCACATTTTGTACGGGCAACAAGCTCTTGACTTCTCATCCTTACACACACACACACACACACACACACACACACACACACACACACACACACACACACACACACACACACACACACACACACAACAAGGGAATGACATAAAATCACACACACCAGTGTTTTTAATCACCACTTCATCTGTGCAAAATGTATCAGCGGGGTCAGGAACTGGAAGTCGCTGCGGCGCGGCGGCGGCTGGAACTGGAGCTCGCTGCGCCCAGCGGGAACTGGAGTCTGACCTTTCCTCTGCCTCTACCTCCTACGAGGGTTGAAAGGACAGCCCATCAGGTCACGGTTCACCTTCTGGACACTCCGAGGCCCTCCCAAGGCCAAGCGGGTTCCCGTAAACTGTTCATACCACTCAGCGGAAAAACGCTCAAAACGTTGGTCCGCTGAGTCCAACAAGTCACGGTTCGCCTTCTGGACAAGGCGGCATCCCTTAAACTGTTTAAACCACTCAGGGAGACGGCACTCCAAACGGTGGTCTGCTGAGTCCATTTTGGGCCTCTTAGGGGTGGAAAAGCGGCTTAGCTCGGGGTTAGCCTTCTGGAAGCTCAGAGGCCCTCCCCTGGCCAAGCGGGTTCCCCAAAACTGGTCTGCTGAGTCTTTCAGGGTCAGATCGTCCTGTCACGTCCGAGGGGCAGATCAGAGACTCAAGTGCAGACACAGGAGACGAGGTTAGGTTGTTTACTGACTGACCAACATACCGTGTTAAATCTGTGTAGTCTGCCGTTTTGTTGGTAGTCGAGGATGATACATTACACATCAAACCAAGAGCTGACTGCTGCATAGCAATGAAAGCGATACAAAACAATAGTAATATGGATGAGTAAGTGGAAACATAAGTCAGTTGAGTGAGACATTTTGCTTTTCTTATTGAAAAAAGCAACATTTGATTCATGTGCTTGATATGGAAGAGTGAGCTGACTTTTTTATAGTAGACCCAGTATTTTCACTTTGTAATATTGTTTTTACTGGTTTTAATATTTTGAATATTATTTCATGTGTAGTGATTTAAGGTTTCAATCTAAATTACAAGATGGACTTACTATATCAGGAAAAGCAATAAACACATTGACGGATTCATGTATGACCGCAGCTTAAGTTGCACAGCATGAAAACTGCTGAATCAAGAGTACAACATGTAGCAGTCCACAGCTGATCCAAACACTACAACGTGGACCCATACATAACCCCTATCTGCTTTTATGAGCAATGGTTTATCACTCTGAATCAATAACTGCTTGAATGGCCAGGTTGGCTACACATTCAAGAGTCGTGTAAATGTACTGAGCACAAAGAGAAGCATGTACAGGTTCAGTACACAAAGGACAATGAAGGCTGCCAAGAGAAGTAAGAGAAGGACTGAGACCGCTGAACAAAATGGTCTGAAATATCAGAAATGAGAAATCTGTCCTGACGTTCATACATTGGACCGTGACATTGTGTAGTTTGTTGTACCTGTGTCAGTTCCTGTCAAATGTCAAAATGCTGCAGATTTCTTTCTATTTATGGTTTCAAGTGTCAGCAGCTTTCTGTTTTATTTAGCCGTCGATCCAGTGCGTTGCATATTTTGCTAGTGATGTGTCTCATTTGGAGGCCTTTCAAAGTGTCTGGCAAGGTTGAAAATAATCATGTCTCCTTCATTTTCTGCCCGTTCTTACCGAACATTTCATCAGGGCTTCCCACTTATTTTGACAGTAATTTAACTCACTTGAAATACAATTTTAGAAGGGAGGGTGTGGGGTGGGAGGGAGGGTGACTTGATTGCTTCCGATCCTGATTTTGAATGGCTGTGAAGCTAGATATATCTGGCCTTATAAGTGATGACAGCGCTGTTGATGTTCAAGTGCCTGGAGTGTTGAAACTAGTTGAAGTTCCATCTCTTGTTCGCAGCCTGGTCTGGCTGCAAGAGTCCCTTGAGTATTTTTTGAGAAAATTTCCAATCATATTATACTTAATAGCCTTGCCAGTGAGAGAGAGGGAGAGACAGGGAGAGAGAGTGATTAGGACCATATTTTGGCTGTGCCACATGAAGACACAATCAAAGAGGGACATCATGTATGGAAGGTTTGATATATCTCATCTTTAACTTAACTTAACTTTAACTTTTTTAAGTGTTTTTTTTTTTTTTTTAAGATATAAAAAGTTTAATTTGTAGTCATTTCTGCCCACCCCTGACTTTGAGCTTGAAGAACATTTTGCCTTTAATTTCGGCGCCCATGTCAACAGAATACGTAGCCCCAGCACCCCCCCGAGCAGCGCTGCTCAGGCTGCGTCTCCTCTGGAGATTCGAGGTGTCGTCTGTGTCGCACGGTTCATAGCAAAAATAGACAATTATCTTTCGGCAGTATATTGACATCTCACCAGCAACATTACTACATATTCAATGTTTATAACTGTAGAAAATGTGATAGATATGAAAAAAGTTGATATTTAATGTTAACTGAATTCTTCCTGTTTTAATTTCACAAATAAAAAAAAACAAGCCCCAAAAAAAGTGAATTATCTTATTTAAGCATATTAGCATGCAACCGTCTGCTAATTTGCATGAAACACAACATTTTGTTACGTTAGTATTTGGTCACAAACTAAAGTATTGGACATGAAGTTTTGACCTGATAAAGGCTTGAGACCTATAGGGGAACAATAAATGAATGTTAATCCATCAAACAGTTGGAAAAACAGACGTCTAAGCAGTGGCGGCTGGCCAATAGAGGGCCATGGGGCCTGGCCCCCCCTTGAGCCACACAAAAAAATTATAATAATAATAAATTATACAAATTGTCAATATTTGTGTTTTTAAACTATGGAATGTACCCAGTGATATGTGTAAAATATGATATCTGCGCAAAATATATGCTTTTCCTGCTCGTCCTCTCCGCCTGTCTGCACGTCTCAGAACACGCAGCGAGGGGGGCCAAGAGGCGGGTCTATGAAGCAGTTTAGCCAATTGCTGATTAAAGATATAAATGAGTGACATACAATTTAGCCAATCAGCGTCCTCAAATAGATTCAGCTGCGCGTTCTCGTCAGGAGAAGTCTCTACGGGCGACCGCGAGCACAACTCCTCCAAGACCGTGTGAGAGGAGAACTTTGAGGAGATTCTGCAGTGAAAGAGCTGATCCCAGATCAGCCTGACCTCACAATCAGACAGCAGACTAGCAGGACAGAGAAGCAGTACATGAAGCTTCTCTACTAGCTGTACACCAGACAGGTTTGACTAGCTGGATGACGTCATGATAATAACTTATTTATCTTTTTAAAACAACGGGGACAGAACCAGCATGGACAGTTAGGGAGTGAGGGAGGAGGAGGTAAGGAAACATGAGAACACCAGGGTAGGGAGTGAGGGATGAGGAGGTAAGGAGACACGAGAACACCAAGGTAGGGAGTGAGGGATGAGGAGGTAAGGAGACATGAGAACACCAGGGTAGGGAGTGAGGGATGAGGAGGTAAGGAGACATGAGAACACCAGGGTAGGGAGTGAGGGATGAGGATGTAAGGAAACATGAGAACACCAGGGTAGGGAGTGAGGGATGAGGAGGTAAGGAGACATGAGAACACCAGGGTAGGGAGTGAGGGATGAGGAGGTAAGGAGACACGAGAACACCAGGGTAGGGAGTGAGGGATGAGGAGGTAAGGAGACATGAGAACACCAGGGTAGGGAGTGAGGGATGAGGAGGTAAGGAGACACGAGAACACCAGGGTAGGGAGTGAGGGATGAGGATGTAAGGAAACATGAGAACACCAGGGTAGGGAGTGAGGGATGAGGAGGTAAGGAGACATGAGAACACCAGGGTAGGGAGTGAGGGATGAGGAGGTAAGGAGACATGAGAACACCAGGGTAGGGAGTGAGGGATGAGGAGGTAAGGAAACATGAGAACACCAGGGTAGGGAGTGAGGGATGAGGAGGTAAGGAGACATGAGAACACCAGGGTAGGGAGTGAGGGATGAGGAGGTAAGGAGACATGAGAACACCAGGGTAGGGAGTGAGGGATGAGGAGGTAAGGAGACATGAGAACACCAGGGTAGGGAGTGAGGGATGAGGAGGTAAGGAGACATGAGAACACCAGGGTAGGGAGTGAGGGATGAGGAGGTAAGGAGACATGAGAACACCAGGGTAGGGAGTGAGGGATGAGGAGGTAAGGAGACATGAGAACACCAGGGCACACATGGAGAACTCTGTCAGCTACATATTAGGCGAAGTGAACATCTGTTCTTCTACATAGTTGTCCTCAGTCTCATCTTCACTTGGTCATGGAGGCATCAACATTAATAGAGATGGTAGATTAACAGAGAAAACTCATCATAGCTTATATCTATACATGTATGTGTGTGTTTTATATTATACTGAATATTATTATATGATATATATTATACTGTATATTATTATATGATATATATTATTATAGTGAATATTATTATATGATATATATATTATTATACTGAATATTATTATATGATATATATATTATTATACTGAATATTATTATATGATATATATTATTATATTATACTGAATATTATTATATGATATATATTATTATACTGAATATTATTATATGATATATATATTATTATACTGAATATTATTATATGATATATATATTATTATACTGAATATTATTATATGATATATATATTATTATACTGAATATTATTATATGATATATATATTATTATACTGAATATTATTATATGATATATATATTATTATAGTGAATTCCCTGTGAGGGTGACATTAACCCTTTTAGCAAAAGCCGTTTTTTTGGCTTATTCTCGAAAATACTATACCCACACTCCAAGGGGCCTTACTCTCTAACTACAAGGTCTTTTTGAATAATTTCAATGCAGTAATAACACTAAGAAGGGTTTGCTCATATTAATTGTGTAAATATTTAGTATATGTTACTGGTTAATATCAAATGAAGATGGAACACAGCCCTATTTTGAAAATGTCAGGTTTGTATGGTGAAAAAGCACTATTATTGATATTACTATATTAAATGAGGCTATTACATAGTGTTCATATACCCAGCATCATAGCAAATGACAGCAGTAGTCACCCACAAAAGAATTTGAGTGAATAGAGTGAAGTAGGCCAGAGTTAGAGACATAAACGTGTACGAGAGGTCACGAGAGGTCGTCATGTGAGAAACAGCCTCTCCAGCTGTTCCATTGTACTTTTAGAAGCTAAATAACTATATATTTAACTTCCTTTATCCTTCTACATGCACAATCTATCACATACAGCAGTTAGAAATCATTTTGGAGAGCTGGAACCGTCTCTTTAGTTTTTTTCCGATCTAAGCCGAAGACCGGGTGCGTTATGACGCGAGACTGCCTCGCTGGAATGTGGCCCCCTCAGTTTATTTGACCCCCCTTCCTTTTTTTCACGAGTTTGTTAAACCGGAAATGGACAGAATGAGGTGAATCAGCGGTCAAAAATGAGTTTAAGGACACGGTTTGATGATTTTGCTTCAAAACTGTGAGTACCGACCCATAAAAGTGACGATATATCGTACGAGGCTAGCAACGTTGTGTTATATCGTGTTTTGAGTGTGTAAAGTGTTACACATGCTTATGTTCATGAGAAGTTGTTCGTTAAAACGGTATGCTGCATGGTTGCAGATTAGTTGTATTTGTTACTGAAAATTGCTTTCTACGGTAGGGTTCGGTATTGCACGAGGTCCAATTGTGTCGCCGGCGAGCGTTCAGGTTTAGAAGGGTTTTAATAAGATGTCCTGACGTGTTTATCAAAGTGTTATTTACTGTTTTTTTTCGTGTTGGAATAAATGTTAAATATTTAACTGCAAAGTAGTAATGTGTGTTTGATACCTTCATTTGTTTGCATTAAGTCATTCTGGGATGTTTGATGAAATTGATTGGATGGCCCTACCTAGAACATGTTCCACCAGCTCCACTGCGTCTCAGACATTATTCTACTGGATTACTGAAACCAGTGAGCAGCAGGTGGCGCTAGATGAAAAATCAAGGGATCACCAAAGTTATTGGGATTAATCTTCTATGGACCATGAGTACTGTATCTGTACCACATTGCAAGGAAATTCACACAATAACTTGATATATTTCAGACAAAAAACTGCCCTCTTCATGGTGGTCCATGAATGTCTGTACAAAAAAGTATTTCGCTCTGGACGAAAATTGGTGGACCAATTAGCAAATATTGCCATTCCCCTAGCGACCCTGCTAGTGAAATTAAGCCATTTGCAGTAACTGTACAGTGTTCTCATTTTGATAGATATGTTGCCTCACCTTCTGATGGAGTCACAATACCACATAGAGCATGACATTTAGTACCAACAGTGAATGACTTCATATAGATTGTTTTAGCATCTGAGGCCAGTTGATTTCTCTGCAGGCTTTCTGCCTCAGGCTCTTTGATTGACCAGCTCAATTGACCCTTTGCTAAGCCCTGCTCCCCTGCTGCTGCTTCCTATAACTGTCAGAGCTAGCATGGAGCCCACATTGTCACGAACTGCACTCACAGAATACATATTATCTAATCTTTGGATAACTGAAAAGGCAATTTAAGAGGGAAGCAGAGAGAAGATTCTACAATGTGCGTTTGTAGGTTATATCCGGGATGTTAAACTGACTCAGCAGAAAAAAACAGGTTTAAAAGATAAAGATAGCAGCTAAAGCTACAGATCACAGTGTAAAAGTGAACCAGCACATTACCTGTTGAACGAGACAGAAGACAATACAATGAAGGAACAACAGTATTCCTGTAAAGCCGTGTAGGTCTTTATTCACTGTCACAATCATTGAAAGGCAAAAGCAGCATGTTTATAAATGCAGTATACCTTCAGTAGCTTGCATGGCATAGAAGTGCTAACGCTATATGATGTGCTAATGTTAGCTCCATAGATTTTTTTACACAGAAACATAACGTTTTAGAAAGTCATATCTCCTTTCAACACAGGCGGGTAAATGGTGTCCCTATTATGCAACGTTTACCATATCTAGCTCCAAATCCATAAAAATATAAAGAAAAATCAAACACATGCATGATGGAAGAGACCGAATTCACTCTATGATTTTCCAGTCTGCGTTTGAGGGAGTGACTTAGCAAAGGGTCAACTGAACCTGTTAAAATAACTCCGGTTGTTATTCAATCTCTCTGTGTGATGGTTTTTATTGTCTACTCCACAGCAGAAGGTACACTGTGAATATCAAGTTCTTTTTTATTTGACTTAGACTATGTACAGAGAATGACACAAGAAGACCTCAACAGACTATCAACCTTCCAAACACCATTTCAAATGAAGAACTGTATGACAAATGCCAACAAGAATGCATGGAGACCATCCTAATGAGAAGAAGATGGAGATGGATAGGACATGTGTTGAGAAAAGACCCTGCTGATATTACAAGAACAGCCTGACATTGAACAACAAGAGGAGAAAAGAAAAAGAGGCCGACCAAGAAACACATGGAGAAGAACTGTGGAGAAGGAGATGCAGAACCTAAACCACTCATGGGGCACCATCCAGCGACTCGCCCAGGACAGACGGGAGTGGAAGACTTTTGTTGCTGCCCTACATGCCAAGAGGCATAAAGGGCAATGATGATGTGGAACGAGCCACAGTTACAATGTATGTTGTGATTGCAGACGAACAGGTTGCAATTGCCCAACTCTTCAATGCATTTGTTTTGCAGAGGGGAGTTTGAAAAATCCACAGTATACTCTGTGTGCAGCCTCTTCTGAATTCTCTAGCCATCTGAACCAGTTTGATATTATTGGTATACTGAACTGGATGCATGTCCACACTCAGGCACCCCATGAGAGGGACAGTGGGAATACTTGAACAGAATGGAGAAAAGGCACATGTCATGACTACCAATTGTGTGATGGCAGATCAATCTGGATCAATCCTCACATCTCTGGCATCCCTAGTATGAACCATCTCCTGCCACAATAATGTATATCTTTTCCCATAGCAGATGTTGTGTCAAAATTAAGATTCAACCGTCAAAAGCAGACTAGAAGCGTCTCTATAGGGTGCTGAAGATGCATTTTGCATTGTTAGTTATTGTTTGTACCGATGTTTGCACACATACTGATTGTCTTAGTTGGTCAAGTCTATTTAGTACACCTGTATGGCATTTGTAAATACATAAACTGTGTTTGCATATTTAAGTATTGGCCCATTGAACATGTTGATGATTATTTATTTGATTATTGTAGTTCACAATTTACAACATGCAAACATGCAATGTCCTTGGTTTGATTCCAACTGAGACATCTGTTCTCCTTCAATGTTTCACGTCATCCTTCACTGCCACTGTCAAACAAATGAATAAAATGTAAGGTTCTTCTGCATCAAGCTGAAGAATGGAACAGGGCCAACATGGAGGCCGTGCCAAACATCACTGCAGCCTGAAAAGGAACCTGTTCGGGAAGTGACAAATGATCTTTGGAACTTCTATCTACAAAATTAAAGTGAGGCTGTGAGGAGACATCATATTAGGAGACTTTTTGTTTTCTCTTTGGCATAATAAGAATTTTACTAACGTTTGCATGAGGTTCACTGGGTCTAGAAGTCATATCATATTATATATAGTTTGATTTGACAATGCAACACAAATGTCATGGTGCTGTGGGTTTGACCTCTGAATGTCATGGTGCTGTGGGTTTGACCTCTGAATGTCATGGTGCTGTGGGTTTGACCTCTGAATGTCATGGTGCTGTGGGTTTGACCTCTGTGTCGCTGTCTGTCTGTGTAGCTGCTGCCACTTAGCTGAGTTTATCAAGCCTTAGTTGCAGACAGTTGTGTGATGCCATTGTGTTTTGTATTGGTTGAACAGTGTTTTTGCAGCACACAAATACAGCACACAGTTTTCACTGTTTTCCAGCAAGTTGCTTCATTTTAAAATGTTAAAATGTCCATAATTAAGTCCTCATGACTGTTACAACAGGTTCCCTTTCCCCCTGCTGATTGCACATCCTGTACTTCTTGTAAACGGGAAACCCCTCCAGCCTCAGAAAAAACAAGCGGTAATAATCTAGGTAGCTTGCATCATGTTTCCGATAGCACCTCTGAAGTGTTCTACTTATTCATTCAAACTTGTAGCTTTGTGGCCAACTTTTATGGCACTTTACATAACATAATTGCACCCTTAATTCAAAAAGTCAGACTTCATACATACTGTATTTTACATCTTAATTCAAAGCAGAAAACCGCATTGCAAGCTTTCTGACTATTACATTTTTAATTTAAAACCAAAGCCTCCTTCACCTCCCTGCAGTGGTTCCTATTGTGTGCGCACTGCAACAGAATACATAAGCAGCAGTCATTTTATTTCACTCCGTGCCACCGTGTCCGTTTCTTGTGCCTATCCAAGCCAAATGCAAGACCTTTAATCTCTCTCTTTAACTCACATCTTACAACTCCAAGTAGAAACTTTGTTCATCTTAGTAAGAAGAAAATCAACTTTATTTCACATCATCATTTCGAGCTGAGTCCCAGGTTGCTGACCCACACACATAGCTTCCAACTGTTTAATTCACTACCAGGGTCTATTAAAGCAATGAACCCTGCTGTTCAGAACACACACACTCTGCTTAATGCCTCTGTCTTTCATAGCATCTCTCACACACAAACTCTAAAATGCTTTCTTGCACTCATATTACATCTGTTACACACAGTTTCCCTTTCATTCACACACACACCTCTTTCCTGCTATAGCTTTTTCTTTCACACACACACACACACACACACACACACACACACTTCCCCCTTCCTCCTCACTTCCCTGCATGCGTGGCTGGGCCAGATAGGACTTAACTTGTCCTACCTCCAGATGAAAACATATGCTACGCTGTAAACAGACTGGGCAATGGAGTAGAAAGAGAAACTTAAGCTTCAGAGGGACAGACTACGGAGACGAGCATTGAATACCAACAGATATTACAAAAGCACAATACAAGAGCTGAATGTAAACGGTTACTGTATACAGCAGCTGAATATGAGAGTGGATATGTAGAGAGGGAGGAGGGAGGATGTATCACTGAGACAGAGAAAATTCAGTGGGAGGTAAAAAAATGAGTCAGGATAAAATAGTGAGTATTAAAGAATTAGCATTAAATTACAGTTTTGTACAATTTTGTACATTTTAAAGTTAAATGCAATCTGGTTCACTTTGAAAGCAAAATGTTTTGCAGTGCTGGAATGTAACGAACTACATTTAGCCTACTCTTCTGAGGTACTTGTACTTTACTTTACTATTTACATTTCATGTAACTTTATATTTCTTTCCCACTACATTTTAGAGGAAAATATTGAACCTTTTACTCCACTACATTGATTTGACACTATGTATTAGATTCTGATTCCTATTACTAAATATGAATCAACAAATGAACTATGATGTGTTGTTAAGTAGTATATAGCCTAATTATTAAGTATATAAAGTAGTTAAAATCAACGCAACCTTTCACCAACACATTGATGCATCAATAATTATTATCCAATTATTTAGGCCTACTGTAAATATATTATTTGAAATGGGCTATTCTGCATAATAGGTCTACTTTTACTTTTGGAAGAGTCTAATAGTTTTACTTCATTATGAAACTGTGTTGGGACAAAACCGGCTTTGGCGGGCCACCACAGTCTAGGTAATTAATGGGAAACACTGATTTATTATCGTAGAGACAAAGAGTTCAGAGATCATTTGGGTGAAGTTGTGCATGTTTATCATAACGTTTGGTGAAAATATAGAGTAAATGGGAGGAGGAGGTAGGAAGAAGAGTGGGAGTGGATATGCTTTTATCATCGGGTAACGAGCCATGGTTCTATTAACGTTGTGCATCATGCACCTGCAATGCTTCGGAATTCTGGAATTCCTCAAACGTCAGTAGTTGGAAATTACAACTGCAAAAATTCTGACTTCCTTGTTGGGAGTTCTTCCTGTTCTGATGTGAGGGTCCCGGGACAGAGGATGTCACATATATACAGACTGTAAAGCCCCCTGGGGAAAATTTGTGATTTTGGGCTATACAAAATGAATTGAATTAAATTGTCTGTTGTTTATTCCCTTATTCCAACATTTGCAATTGCAAAAAACTGAAAAGTACAAGATCACTAAGAATACCACTTCCTCTGTTTCCTGCCACATACCCCATCTTCCTTTTGGCTGCACAACAAAGCAGCAGTTCTCCTCACCTAGAGCACTGGCATGGATGTCTTCTAATTTATCAAACAGGAAGCAATGTGTTAAAATTGGTGACAGACTGTCCAGCAACCTGACATGCACAATGGGTGTTCCACAAGGGTCAGTGTTAGCTCCCCTATTGTTTAGCCTATATATTAATGATCTCCCTCAACAGTGTCATGATGTAGAAATGCAAATGTATGCGGATGACACTGTTGTATATACACATGCAAAAACAGCTGAGTTAGCAGCTGCCAAGCTAACAATTGCGTTGGAAAGGATCACACACTGGCTCGATCAATCATGTCTGACTCTAAATGTAAATAAGACAAAAGGGATGTTTTTTTCTAAAACCATCAGACAACCTCCTGATGCTGACATTCTCATCAACGGAGAAAGGCTTGAAATAGTCACTGATTTTAAATATCTTGGTGTGGTACTGGATCAAAATTTGACATTTAAGAAACATGTAAAGAAAATGGTTAAAACCATAAAATACAACCTAGCTAATTTTAGACACATTAGAAACTGTCTCTCTCTAAATGCAGCAAAGATATTTATGCATGCCATGATCCTTTCTCACATGTACTGCATTACACGTTGGGGGCAGGCTGGTGAAACAGCCATAAGACCTCTCGAGTCATTATATAAGCAAACAATAAAAACTCTGGACAAAAGGCCGTTGCACTTTCACCATTGTAGGGTATTGGAGAAGCACAATCTACTGAGCTTTGACACTTTCAGATTGTTCTCTAATCTGTGCCTGGTCTATAGACTTGTAAATGGTTTGGCCCTTCCTCCACTCCGTGACTTTGTATATATCGCTCAGTAACTCCCATTAGATCAGCAAGAATATCCTCTACATGAGATTGTAAAACACCATTTCAACGCACTACTTTTGGACAATCAGCCTTCTCTGTAAAAGCAACACATCAGTGGAACACCCTGAAGGTGAGGAGCTGCAGCTCTAGTAGCTCTTTTAAATCCAACTTAAAGTATTTTAAAAGCTGCACAACATTGCACACACCTCAGTTCTTGTGGTCTGTCTGACTTGATTTTATTGACAAACATTACTTTTTAATGTGCTCTTTGTGTGTAGCGTTGTAGTGGGTGTCTTGTATGTTCTATATGGTATATCTTTGTATTATGTCTTATATCTTGTCCTTGTTTGACCTGCCAAGGGACTGCAGATGCAAATTAGCTTAAGCTAGAATCTGGTACAGTGCATCGAATGGTGACATTTATGTTTAAACTGTACATGGTCCCTTTCAAATAAAGATTGAAAAAAAATAAAAATGAATAAATACCTTGAGACACAAGGTGAAATTGAATGTTCATGCTTCCAAGTCTTTTGTGTTTACAGTAATTGTACTGTCTCAAAAATGAATAAATATCCTAAAGAATTGGCAAAGAATTATCAATGCTAAAAGCATCTTCAAAATGCGCTGTATAGTTAATCCCCAGCCCTAACTGGCAGTGCAAAGACCTTGTGGATGTTGACAGGTCTGAAGGGGGAGGGGTATTCTAGGAAGGCTCTTTCCTTGTAGCCTGTGATTGTGTTGGCTGCCAGCCATCCATGCTGAGTCATTGTTGGCAAACTGGCTCCTCACCCTGACACCCTTGTTGAGCTGGCTTTGGAACAGGTTGTATTCATCTCCGTTTCCCGACCCATGTCCCTGCATCTTGAATATCCACAGGGTCCCGCTCTCCAGAGTAAACCACGACTTAAAGCAGATGGTGTTCTTTGGAAGGAAGGTGACACAGGAAGAGATATAAAAGAGCAAATAGCATGTGGAGGTGTGAACAAGCTATCATAGCCACATCCCTGTCTGTAGTGCAGAGGCTGACTTTAAGCTGTCTCAGGGGTCCTACTTCATTCAGACTGTAGTCATTATTGTAAAATGTTCTTAATTGTTTTATGAATTTAAAACAAAGACTTTAAAAGAAATTAGTCATTTCACTTCAAAAGTAAGTTAAATCTTTGTGGCATGAATACATCATCAAAGGAAACAAATATATCAACAACAAAGCAATATGTGTTGTTAAAGCCACGGTCAGAATGTCCCCTCACTGGATCAACATGTACAACATGAGTTAGCAGCTTTGACCTGCTTTTACCTACACTCAGCCAATGAGGGTTTTCTAGAGAGAAACATCACTCTGTACTGTTGTGATACTGTTGAGGTGTGACTCAACAGCTAAAGTGAGAAAAATACAGTAACATTGTCAATGTATATGCTACATGATATGTTCAGCTCTAAATGAAATGGTTACCAAGCTCTCTCAATTGTCACTTTTCGTGTGCATAACCGTCATGCTACACCATGAATGCATTAAAGGGGAGATCGTTGAAAAGTGTGTGCTGTTATCCCCATCGTACAACTCGTGTCGATACAATAGCTAGATGGAGAGGAATCAGGGAGGCCGTGTAAGCAGCAGGCCTTCGAGTGGGGCAGGTTGGAAAAGGTATGAACACTCTGACCCTGATGTGGTCAGACGTCTCTCCCTTAAAGCATACTGAACTTTTCTACTGTAAAGTTGTGATTAGGCCGATTTTATTCCTGTGTGAAGAAACGCGAAGGCAAACAAAAGGTTTCAACAAAGAAAGTTGAACCTGGCTCAACGTTTGCTGGACGTCAACGGCAATCACCAATCACATGTACAAGGGAACAATCCTTTGAAATGAGTTTGGAACATGATCGTTACCTTACGATTGACTCAACGACAGTTTAAGTAATTGCTGCCATGATAACTTTCCAGAGTTGTAAAATCCTGTCTCAGACTTCTACAAACCAATGTGCAGTGTTTTGGTATCTGATAAGCCTTAAAGCTCATGGATCTGTTCTTCCTGGATCATATTTCACGTCTTACTAGTTAGTATCTGATGCAACCAACCCCAACCAGCACAGCCCCCTGCTTCGTTTAACACTCTGAAGTCAGCGCCCGCGCCGCCGCAGGTGAGCGGCGTGAGCGGCGCTCTCTCGATGTTTATATTAACCTTCTGGGCCCGAGCGACGACCAATTGGTCGTTCAGTGGGCCGAACAGAACCGAGCCGGTACCGAAGAAAGCTATTTTCGGTAGCAAATATAATATTTCCACAACCATGTAGCATAACGTTTGAACGAAGAATTTCTCATGAACCGAAGCATGTGTAACACTTTACACACTCAAAACACAATAAGACATGATCTACGACAACATTCCTAGCCTCGTGCTAAATATCGTCACTTTTTCGCGTTCATTTGGCCGAGATACGCATCAGAAATAGTCCCTCAAAAGACGCAAATCAACCGGAGAGCTTAAAGCTAGGTAGTTAGCAGCCGTAGCATTCAAGCACACGTCGAACCCACATCTCCAATTCCCTCTCTGGGAAACCCTTCATAGTTGACCGGGGGGACAGCAGCCCCCAGCAACGATAACTCAGCAAAATAATTATGGGATGGTACTCACAGTTTTGAAGCAAAATCATCAAACAGTGTCCTTATAGTCCTTTTTGACCGCAGAAACGGCTCCTAGTGTCCATTTCCGTTGTAAAAAACGTTGTGAAACAAAGGAAGGGGGGTCAAACACGCGGGGGGAGAAGTCTGCAGCAAGGCAGTCTCTGCTGTTTACGCGCCAGCTCTTCGGCTTAGATCGGATTTTTCGGCCTGGAGAGCTTTGGAGACGGTTCCAGCTCTCCAAAATGATTTCTAACTGCTGTATGTGATAGATTGTGCATGTAGAAGGATAAAGGAAGTTAAATATATAGTTATTTAGCTTCTAAAAGTACAATGGAACAGCTGGAGAGGCTGTTTCTGACATGACGACCTCTCGTGACCTCTCGTACACGTTTATGTCTCTTGCTCTGGCCTACTTCACTCTATTCACTCCAATTCTTTTGTGTGTGACTACTGCCATCATTTGCTATGATGGTGGGTGGGTTTTAGGCTTTACTGAGCATCATTTAAGATAGTATTATGAATAATAGTGCTTTCTCACCATACGAATTTGAAAGATTTGACATAGGGCTGTGTTCCATCTTCAGCAGCCATTAACCAGTAACATATAGATCCTATTTACTCAAATCAATGGTTCACATAGACCTTGTAGTTGGAGTGCAGGGCCCTTTGCGTATGTGTACAATATTTTCGAAAATTAGTCCAAAAATCGTCTAGGGCCCAAAGAGTTAATATCTCGGCAAAAACGGCACAGAAAAATGTTTCGAAAATCTGTTTTTTCTCCACTTCCGTGTCCGTATTCTCGCGAGATTGTACGAGACTCACACAGCGAGATGTGATGCCTATGACGAGCTTATGACGAGCTTACAGTTCGTCATATGACGGTCTGGGGGACGGACTGTTTACATCGTGTAGTGTAGCTCGTTAGCTCGTTAGTTAGCACGTCTGCTAACTAACTTGTTTAGTCTCATGCAAAGATACACCAAATGGTTTCTGCAAACCTACACAGAGAGGGGTGTTATGAGTAACTCACAGAGGCTCACAAAAGGAGCCAACGAGCAAGTTGACTGGTTGATCCAACTTCTGTTAGGAGGCAGGTTCAGAACCGTGTTGTATAAAAGTGCATGTTCGTCTATGTGCCCAGAGAAGCATGTTTCAGCTTTAGGCCTGATGGTCGACGGACAAACTGGGTGTACCTGCGTCTTGATGAAGAATACACATTGTGGCCAGACTTCCTAGCCAAATGACGCCTAGGTGCTACTTCAGGCCCCCGCTGTGTCGGCCCCTTGAATGACCCCCTTCCTGCCCTGTGTCATAGTCTCCCCCGTACCTATGTATGCTAGTATTTACATTCAGTCTAACCACTGATCTGGCTCCCTGTATAAAATGCTTCTTCTTCATTTGTTCGGGGTCAACCTACCGGCTCAGATCTGCTCTGTGTCAGTGAGGTCACCAGTTTGCCGGCATGCTTTAATAAACTCACAACACCACAGCAACTTCTGACCTGGACTTGAATGATTTCTCCAACACTCTCACCTTATGTGAGCTGTGATGCACTTGAACCCCCAGCAATCTTTCAAAGGATATGCAGATGTGGAAAAGGAATGGATGGACCACACATCCCATGATGCCCTTTGTTTCCTATCACAGAGAAGATCCTTCTCGATGTCCTCCCTCCCTCCCTTTCCTTGGCATCGTCCCAGGAGCCAATGACTGCCCTTGAAAACAGCCAACACGGAATGATGTTTAAATCATGTGCGAAGAAGAAAGCAATCTCATTTTTGCTGTGACACAATCTGTTTTTGTATCATAAAGAAAGGAAAAATTGCTGCCAAATACGTCTTGGCAGACGTTAGTTTTGAGTAGTTATGTCTCAGTGCTAATGAGAGCGGTGATTAATTGATATGGAAACACTTCTTCTGTCTCATATTTAACGTGGTTTGTGCTCAACCTCACCTTCTCTCTTCCACCGTAACTTGATCAATACAATGTCTCCGTGCACAAACCTCTCCATTGCTGTGTGTATTGTTTTTCTTACACCTTCCCTTCAGTCCATCTTTTTTTCTTTCTGGTATTTATATACATTATCTTTGCTCCTCTCTCTTTCTCCCCCTGCCTTATCGGTTTCTTTCAGCACTATGGTGTTATGTCAGTGTCGGTCATCCAGTTTGAGGGGCAACAAAAGAGCCTGAAATCGATTACTCTCTCAGGCAGAGAACACAGACACCTTCTCTGCTGGTATCGCCCTCTTCCATTACTGACAATCCTCTTTCTCTCTTCTTCTCTCTCCCTCTAAACCTATTCATCTATCCACATCTCTGTCTCTCCCCCCATACTGCTACCGCTCATTCTCTCAACTCCTCTCCCCTTCTTTTACTCTTTTTCATAGGCAGACTCCTACAATGTGTTCATTTCATTCCTTAGCAAAAGTTGGAAAGGGGTCAATATTAATTTCAAGTTTGTACCTCAGTTCAATACTGAAGTCAATTCATGTCGCCTTCAGCCTATAGCTTTGTAGCAGGAGTGGAAGCAGGGCTGATGGGAAATCTGCTCTCCGCTGGAAAATGAATTGTAGGCAGTGAAGGGACGGCTCCAGGAACGTCTTGGAAAGAATAAATAAACTGAAATGTACATAATCATAAATTGATTAAAATTCCAAACGGTTGGTTGTTTTTAAAGTATTCATAATAGTTATCTCACAAATAAACAGTTGGAATTATAAGCAATACATTTTAATACACATGCCATTCAGATGTCTCTTTCATTTTCAACCAATCACATGAGCGTGCCCCCACGAGGGGGACCCCAGAATTATTCTGGTGTATTCTAGTAGCTCATGGTCGCTAATGTTAATCTACATATCTTCAGAACGATATCACTGTGCAACTGACTACTTGTTCATTTGATCAACTTGTTGACTCTTTTCTGCTGCTGCTACTTTTACATTGTTAATAAACACAACAAAAGTAAAACAAGAAGTAAAAATGAGGTATCTCACGAGGATACATGTTGTATATCTTGGGAGAAATGAACGCTGTTCACTGGGTGCATCCGTTCAAAAGGTTGTTCCCATAAACCCAGAGAGAATATCTTTGGCTGAGCTCGATGGCTTCTTGCTGAATAAACTTAGCTTGCTGATACTGCTATTCAAGACTTGTATTTGACCTACAGCCTATCAAGTATCTGATATTACTAAGAGTCATTTGCGACACTCAGGTAGCTATAGCTTGGAAGACCCTCAGGTATCTTCAACAGCAAGACGAAGCAGAGTTGGGTACGGTGTGCAGTCGGAATAAGAGACCGTGCCACACCTTTTAATATGAAAGGGACGTTCCCTCTTTTCTTTTGCTGATGTAGATTCTGGTAGATTCTAAGCTGACAAAGATTATAAGTACATATATTTGTGTTATTCTTATTTCAAAATATAAATGGATATTTGTCAATATATAACCAATGTATGGTTTTTGTTCAGTAAGGTGAGAAATTGGTCTCCATCACTACTAGTAGCATACTTTAAATGTTTTATTTTATATTTTTTATATAAAAATTGGTGGCTTTTGCCAGGGATAAATATCATGGTCAAAATCCACAATTAAAAGAGTGAGAACTTTACTCCAATCCAACAAGCTTTATAAATGATTAGAGATCAGAAACTTTGCTAAATGTGTTAATTTTTCCCAGTCACACAATATACACAAATTCAACACAGACTTCCTGCTGATATCGCCTCCATCTGATAGAAGTCAATGGGTGTAAAAAGGGCAAAGAAGAGAGAGAGCCCTAAAACCAATAAAACAAGGGATCCATGAGTGATTGGCTGAATAGCCAGTCAATAAGTCACACAGGAAGGCTGTACTTTGTATTTCTCTGCTATCAATAATTGTATCTTAGGTTAAGTAGTACTATAGGTCTAATATGTGTGTCATCAATATGAGGGGTACATTGCAGTGCTTTGAGTTCTGACCTCTTTCTCTTTACATCTATCTGTAGCCTCTGTAGGACACTCCTAACCATTAGCACAATATGAACCATCGTTAGCTCCACTGGTCCAGTTCAGCAGATAGTTACAACGTGACAAAATGGTGCAATCACTAACAAGATGGCATTGTCGGCTGCTACTTTCGATGTGAAGCTTTAATTATTAGGCGCAGTAGGACAACCAAGACAGGAAAATATTGCATTATGTTCATATCAAATGGGAATGGATGTTCATTTATCATTATGTTGAATTCAAATGTTAGAATTTAAATCAACTTATTTTTTTCCAAGGATAGTTTTCTGTTTGATGAAAACAGAATTTGATAGATGACGGTGAAATAGAGAGAATTCAGTAAATGTAACAGTTTTAGTAAAAGTAGTTTGAGTCAAATTGTAGTGCACTAAATTAGACAACAGCATTGTTAGCATGAAGGCAGATGTCCTCAGTGTCTGTAGAGCAGCGGGGGGGGAATTATTGTTCCCAAGGGGCCACATGAGAAACAGGGCCTGTTGTGGAGGGCCGGACCAATAGACTGACCTCAATCCTGCTCCATATTATTCAACCTCTTTATAAAAAGTACATTGTATAGTTTTGATAAGCTGTGAGTGATAAGAGTAAATATTATGATCAGTGGTGGAATGTAACTAAGTCTATTTGCTTAAGTACTGTACTTATGTACAAATTCAAGGTACTTTCCTTAAGTATTTCCGTTTTATTCAACTTTGTACTTCACTCCACAACATCTCAGAGGGAATATTGTACTTTTTACTCTACATGTGCTGCCAGACTACATTTGTCTGTCAGCTTTAGTTACTTTGAACATTAGCATTTTTAAAACCTTTCCTAACTACCCAAATTAAACAACAGAGTATAAAGGAGTTAAAATAAACTCCACCTAAAACATCTGCAGCAGGAATAATGATCCAAACAAATATACATATGTAATATCCATATGTAATAGTAAAACACTGACAGGGATCATGTTTCTGATAAATGAGTACTTTTTTCACTATTCTTTGTAGTCCAATGACCTCATGTTGTGTTAGAGACTAGAGAACTCTAGTCTGTGTTGAGCTTGAACGAGTGACTGAAGTCAGGCTGAATGTGTGAGGTGAGATGTGAAGGACAGCTGACAGGTGATGTCAGTGAGAGAGGATCTGGATTAATTAAACTCCATCACAGAGAATGTTTGTTCACATATGTAGGTCGATCCAAAGAGAACCAACATCTTCTGAGCATGTTGCTTTAGATGTCCGTGTCGCTCTGCTTCAGTCAAGTTTTGGTATTTCTCAGTTCACCAACACACTGCAGTGACGCTGCTGCTCGCACTCATTCACTAACTACGTCAATTGAGAAAAATAAATAAAAGCAACGCAGCTGTATTCCGTACACTTGTACACTTATTTCCGTTTGATTCCTGATCTCCCATTGACGCCGTACAATGCTCAGGTCTGCTGTAGACCCACCGAGAAAAAACATCTGTTAAATAAAAGTCAGAAAATCTAGGTCCTTATTGATCCACACAGCCTATTATATATTAGTAAGTTGTGAACACACGTCCACGTTTTTAAGGAGGTCATATGACCTGACAAATGACCAACATATATGACCATTAGGTCATATATGATGTGTTATTAAGAGGATGGCCACTGAGTTACAAATGGGTGCCATCACAGCCGCTAGCCGTCTACCAGGTGACACTATAACCTCATGGCCATGTTTGTGGTGTTGGTGCCTTTGGGACATTTTTTCATGCAAATATCGGGCAGATTATATGGCTTCCTTTTCATTTTCCTTTCCAGTTCATTGTACGCGCATCCTGCTGGCCAATGTGCAGCATTGGATTATTGGCTGCTGCTGGATGACCTTTTTTCAACAAGATATCAGGAACTGTAATGTCTGTGACTCTTTTTCTTGTACTGATCTGACAGAAAAGAGGACTTTGGCAAGAGGAAGAGGCATGTGCTTAATGGTGAATAATGTTCATGCAAATGGGCAAATTTAAGGAACTGACATGATTGCATTTTACTGGAGTTGTAACGGTACCTTGTACAATTTCATGTGACAAATAATTTATTAATTGAATCATGCACCAGTAGCACCGGTATCAACCTGCAACCAGGAGCAATAAAACCATAGGGTTAACGTTAGACTGCTAGCAACACCCTAGCTTGTAAACCTTAGCTAGCGTGGTAGCTTCAAGCTAGTTGGGCGTGTTTCAGCAAACAGGCTTAATTCAGCCGTCCTCAGCTCCTTCTACACTCCACCTATTTTTACAACAGCTGGGATTTATGATTTAGCCACTTTGAGCTTAATTTGGGCTCTTCAGAAACCTTAAGGTGAGGTCACAGAGACTACGTCTATGTTTTAAACATCTATGGAGAGAACCAGTACCAGTGTTTCCCCTACCATTGTATTAGGGGGGCGCCCCGCCCCCCCAACGGCACCCTCCGCCCCCCCTTGAAGGTCGAGTTCATTTTATTTTCTACATAGCTTCAGATCACAACAGAAGTCATTAAGGTTCCTTTCCTATAGAACAGGTCTATACCTTGTTCCTTTATTAAACACACTAAACAGCTTCATGTTATTTATCTTATCTACAGACGACATGTCATTTCTGTCTCTACATGGTCGCGTTTACATATCTCCTCTGCTCTCAGCTTGCCCCAGCTTGGCTGTCAGAGGGGAAATACTCCCCCTGACTCTACAAGACTGATCTTGGTAAGTAAGTAAATACATGAATAAATAAATAGACAGATTAGATAGACAGATAAAATACAGTACATAGAGAATGAAAAGGGGATTAGTTCAGTTTTCTTTTTGGTTTTAGGAATGTTCTGTCGAACATGTAGACAGCATAAAGAGGCCATTTATAGAGTCTCCCTGCCAGTCAACACCATGATTCCTTTAACCCCCCCCCCCCCCCCCCCAAAGCTGTAAACCTAGGGGAAACACTGCAGTACACAGGCGCACGTTGTGAAGCTAACAGAAGTTAGAGCGTCTTAGGCTTCTGTTCTGTTCTGTGAAACGGAATATTTGAGCGGAGTACATTTACAAGAGAGCTTTAAATCAAATCCTTTGCATTTGATTGGACTGCTAAAAGGACAGAGATGGATGAAAGGGAAACTTTTCAGATTTTCCACCGGCTCTGTCACTGCAGCGGGTCAGTACAGATGAACTGCACCCAGCCTCCCTCCGTGCTGCAGGTCTCTGCTCCTTTATATTCTTTACACAACAGACACATTATACAGTTTGCAAATGATTCTGTTATACAAAGCCTCCTGGAAGGAGAGGATCAAGGTCATGGGCCAGTGGTGGATGACTTTGTGTTATGGTGTAGGAGTCATATCAAAAAACCAAGATCATGATCACTTATTGTAGGAAGTGAAATGGGTCTCTACTATGACTCTGTTTTGGAAGATGAATTATTGTTTCAGCACACGTTTTTAGCTGTTATGGCATCATATCAATGAATACCAACACATTGATCAGTCACCATGCTGTGTGGGCTGAGAACTGATCTCAATAGTCCCTTTGTGTGTTTCAGACTGCTGTGTGAGGAACGTCTCTAATGTTCTTCTACAGTGATAAAGATGTTGAATATAAAGATCTCTCTTTTTTGTTGAGTTGGAGTTAAATTGTAACTACAGAGTGGATCTAGTTATGAGTTGTTGCAATAATTCAATACCGCATAAAGACTGTAATTAACGTTTAGTGTACTCAGGATGTTCTTGTTTCATTCATGTTGTTTGATCATTTGTTGAATTATGATGGTTGCAGCTTTTTTTAATTTAGTGTTAAAGTCAAAGAGCTGGTAGGAGGCAGATTTGTCACGGTCTATTTGACGTCAGCATGGTGAAAGTCTGTCTTCTAAAGGAAGGGAAATGTCTTGATTTGTTCAGCATGTGGCTGATAGGGCACAAGGCTCATCAAGCACCCTGACCTCCTTTTAATTTCTGCTGGCATGTCTAGTTTTAAAGGAGAGAGCACGAAAGCATGAGTCTGATGGATTTATGATGAAGCCTGCTTATTGTTGCTTTGTAATGACTCAATTATGTTTTTAATAATAATTCTATTAATAGGGGGAGCTGATGTAGGGTAATGTCTGCAATGTGGGCGACTGAATGACTCAAAATGATTAACTCTTGCAGCCAAAAATAGTGTTAGCTGATCTATTGTTTATTCACTTAATTCTCTGTTCTCCCATGGTTTACAACATGTCTAACAAGAAAGCGTAGTGATACTGAGACTTGAGTTTTGTTTGGTCTTTTTTCCCTTCTCATCTCTCTAAATAGTGTAATATTGCTGAAACTCCTTTCAGCAATATTTTACAACCTGTTCTCCACAATACTTGCCAGTGTGTTCTCAGCCAAACGCTCTGTAGCTGTCATTGTAGTTCACACTAGGCTGCCACAGCTGACTGCAGAGAGAAGACAAGTTCTGTTGTCTTCTCTCTGCCCCCAGGGAGCCAGGGATGTTATGTACTAACCAAGTCGACTATTGCATCTGAGGGTCCTGTCACACTATTGCGTATGAGAAAAACGTATGAATTGCGTATGCAAATTCCCCAAAAAACTTTCATACGCACAAAAACCCCTTGAAAATACAGAATGTTTCGTATACTTACCGTATTGAACCTATGAGTAGCGTAAGACCAGCGTATGACCAGCATACGAACTGCACATGCGTGTTGGAGAAGAGCTACCTCCATCCTCTCTCGTTGTAGGTCCACGAAGAACTGAAGAAGAGCTCGAAATGGGAGTATATATATATATACACTTTCTCAATACGCTGGCAGTACGCTGGCCATACGTCAATCAAACGCTAGT
Source organism: Leptoclinus maculatus (assembly GCA_032191485.1). Taxonomy (NCBI): domain Eukaryota; kingdom Metazoa; phylum Chordata; class Actinopteri; order Perciformes; family Stichaeidae; genus Leptoclinus; species Leptoclinus maculatus. The sequence goes on along the minus strand of JAVDOI010000029.1, from coordinate 1,999,350 downwards.
TTTAAGTTAAATACGTTACTCATTCGTCAGGCATACGCCAAGATGTCTATATACGTTGCAGATACGTCATATATACATACAGATACATACGTTAGAAGTACGTGACTCATGCACTATCAATACGCTAGCTGTACGGTACACCTTCATGCCAGCGTATGTCGGCGTATGACCAGCGTACTCCACCTATGAGTAACGTACCTCTGACGTTACTCTCACGTATTCAGCGTATGCCGATCGTATGCTTAGCGTATAAACCATACGTCCGCACACGCACAACATTTTTAATCATGCTTAAAAAAACTTTTCTGCCTCGCCGTATGCCAGCGTATGCGACCGTGCTTGAAACGTATACAACCTATGCCTAACGTACCCCTAGCGTCTGTCACCGTATACCGGCGTATGAGTGATATTTTTCATACGCTCACATACGCTAGTACGATAAGCAATAGTGTGACAGGGCCATGAGAGCAGCATTTCTGTCAGCCAAAATGACTACCCACAATATCTGCACATATTATGAATAACTTCACATTTCATAACATGTTATCAGTCTCAAACATTAAAGTGCAGCTGTACGAGCCCCTGAGGAAAACTCCACTACATTGAGTGTTTGATCTGTTTGGAGCTTCACATGCTGGGAAACATGGATAGTCCCCGGTGTTAGCTGGTTTTAAAGGTTCACCATTGACAACTTTATCAGCAATGCATACTGGGACATCTACTTTGTGACAGACCTGGCATTATGAATGGCAACTTCAGTAGTATTTTTTAACCATTGATTGACCATTTATTGAAAAGTCACATTGTTTAAAAAAGTGGTAACATATTACTGGACAATGGCAGCCAACCGTTTCCTTCCACCCATATAGAGAAGCTCATAATTAAAGTGTAACTTCACAACCAGGTCTGAGTCTAAGTCCACCCACTGCATAATGGTAAATGGACGGTACTTGTATAGTGCTTTAACACTACATGTCATCATTCACCCATTCACACACATCATACACCGTAGGCACAGCTACAGGAGCAATTTGGGGTTTAGTGTCTTGCCCAAGGACACATCGGCATGCGACTAGCGGAGTCGGGGATCTAACCACCGATCCTCTGATTGAAGGACGACCCTGCTCTACCACTGAGCCACAGTCGGAAAGTGCAACAAAAATGGGCTGAGATCAAACCACGCCCACTTCTGTATGAAGGAGGCCTCAACGCAGCGTCGACAAATATGACAGCTAGAGTGGCTTGGAAAATAGCGATATGGCGTGGGGCACAGAATTTGATGAATTTACTGTTTATGAGACCACATTGAGACCAGAATTACTCCCACGGTCCCTCAACCTCATTCCTCACCACTGAGAGGAAAACGCACACCAGTTTAAGATACGGTTGTCTGCTCTCCTGCCGGCTGTAGTCTCCTAGCAGCGGGGAGCTTTTTAATAGTAACATGGAGGGATTCTGGGATAGAGGCAGACACTGGAGCAAGAGGGGAGGACTGGTAGATGGAAGAAATCACACAGAAAAGTAATACGTTTACCAACTGCAGAGATCAGCAGTTATTCAATATCCAAAATAAATTGAAGAGGACATTATTAGTTGCTAACAATCTTAAGAGGAGCTGAAACGTCTGATCGCTTGGGGGCACTTTCTGCTGGACAGTTAATTTACTGTAATGATTTCCCACTGCTAGCTGAGGGCCTGCAGTCGAGAATCAAATCTGCTTCTAGTTGCTGTTACACTCCTCAAAGACTTCTGGTTCTATCAAATCAGTGTGGTCACAAGTGACTGCAAGACACTTGTGTCGATCAAAGTTGAGCTTTTCTCAGCCTCAACCATTCAGTTCACGCTGTGTCAATTTTGATGTCAAGTATTTGTTGATCAGGTTCATACCTTGAAAGGAAAAGTTAATTCCCCAAATGGCAGGTGCATACATAACAATGGAAAGAAGGAAAGGCATATACATTATTACCATTTCCGCATTGAAATACATGAAGATAATAGAGAAGGCAGTGTTTTGTCTGGGTTAACAAACGTCTTTAAGTCAAGTTAAGTAAAGGATGACGTCAGTCAGCGCATTTTAACCTTGAAGTGTAATTTAAAAAGGACATTTAAAACCTTTGTTAGTTACTGAAAAAGCAACAAAAAAAAGTTATTCTTGAATACGACTTCCAATGCAACATTGAAATATGAAAGGACAAAGAACTGTTTCACATTCTTTCTGTTTCTTTATCTTAGTATTAGGGCACTGTCACATGTTGTCAGTTACCTTCCATTCTCTCCTTGATTGACATCTCACTGGCCCTTCTGTTAGCTTGTTGTACCTCTTTAGGACAGAGAGCTATCACTTTTATAATTATTTTTGGTCTAAATCGTCAGAATAAAAAACACCTGCGCAGTTGTGCACAGGTACATATTGTGCAATAACAGGGATCTTGCAGGTTCATTATATGACACACTGTACAAGATGGGTCTACTAAAATCTTACAGCATGTCACAATTCCCAATCACAAACTGATTATTAGGTTTTTAGTATGTAGTGTGTTCACACTACACAGCTTTGTTCCAGCAGCCATCACTCAGGTGAACAGATCATAGCAACAGTGCACAGATGCTATAGAAGCAACGTTTGTGTAATTATTTATTTATTTACTGATTGACTGATTTGTAGCCTTGTGTACTTTTATCATGTTTGTCTTGTTGTCTGTGTTGATTGTAATGTGTGTTGAGATGGATGCCTCGCTGTCTATTGCAAAGCAAGTCTACCTACGGGTACCAATAAAAGGAACCTGAACCTGAACTCTGGAAAACTGACGACATGAATTATACTCAAGTGCCTATTTGTGAAGTTCAACTTGCAGTATATATGTGTATGTATCATATCCCTATACACTCAATTCTGCCTATACTACCATATATATATATGTATATATATATATTTTGTATCATGGTCCAATGTAAGCACCTTGTTTGTCTGTGATGACACCAGTGTCTGTTACATTTTTTTCCACTAAATTCAAATGTAGCATTGTATGTAAAAGGGTATATTCAAATAAATGTGTTTGTTCTGGTATGGCAGCTCATCAATAAACTGTTTTGTGTTGTATTAATTCAAACAATATATAGTTGCTTTTATTTGAGATACAGTAGGTTGATCTGACTTATTTTGTCAGTATTACAACTGCTCTCACCACTCTGACTCTTTTGCATAAAATTTGATATCATAGTATCGTCCTTATCAGTGAAAATATATCAATTGTATTATTTATTAGTGGACATATATGTTGGGGAAAAAATAAAATATATAATATGTTACGATTGTCCTTAATGTTGACCTGCACCTTTATGCATGTGTGCAATGCTCCTTTTGATTTCAATATATACACTCAACATTATCTGTTCCCCCAAGGAAACCTAACCAACCCAGACTGACCAAAGTGCCTTATCTTAAGTGTGACGACCCCTCCCTTCCACCAGGGGTCTGTGTCCTGTTTTCTCCTCAGTTGTCTTCCAGGATGTTAGTCGCCCACTGATGGGCGACACCTGAGCTTTGGGTTGGTCCCAGCTATAAAGGCTGCCCCTCTTCTTTGGCTGTGGCTCCTCTCCGCCTCCTGTTTGGAGGACCTGGATGCTGCTTTGTTTTGATTGTTTATTTAGTTAGGTTTAGTTAGAGGTACTTTCAATAAATGTCTATTTGTTACTTTTAAACTCGTCTTGTCTCCCTCATGTTGCGGACGTTTGAGCCGGGTCGTGACATAAGTGAGTATGAATGTAACCCCCTAACCCTTTTATAAAAAATTAAAATATTTATAGAAAACAAATTAAATTTATTGAAGTAAAAACTCACAAAAAATTTTTTTAGGGAGGGGTTTAACTTGGGGAGCTCTCAAAGGAGGGGGTGGAAAGAAGGAGAGGGACTAAACGGACACTGGGAATTATGACATAACTCGGATAAAACGGACCATCCATCATGGAAGATGCTTGGGGGATATCGCATTAGGTTGCATGAGTGGACAAATCCGGAAGAAAAACTTAGGCTCCTCCCTCCCGGTCACTCCCGGGGGAGGTGGGGAGTGGTATCGGGTAGGGAGACAAAGTCGCCTATCAAGGCGGGGGAGGGTGTTGGTGTATACACATCACCCCTCCTCATCTCTGTGGGGGGAAGGTTTTATAGATAGGGGGGAGGGTGGAAGAAACAGGCAGGGGAGTAACCCGTGCCCGGGCGTACATTTACATGGCCTGTTGGGAAGGAGCAGTGTTTCGCAAGTGTGAGAAACTTCCTCTGCACTACTTCCGCTATTTGGACGATATTTGGTCTCACTCAGAGGGGGAGTTTAGAGAGTTTCTTAGGACCCTTAATGACCACCATCCCTCGATTAAACTGCAGGTGGTAACACACCACCGGGAGGTGGAATTCCTGGATGTCACGGTATATAAGGGTGCCGACTTCCCACTGACAGGTTGTTTGGACACTAAAGTGTTCTTTAAGTCCACAGACTCGCATGCCTTGTTACACCGAGCTAGCTTCCATCCTAAGCACACCTTTAGAGGACTTCTGAAGTCCCAACTGCTACGCTTCAAACGTATAGGATAGAGAGGGGGCAACACGGATTCTCTTTAAAGCACTGAGACAGAGGGGGTATTCCTGGGCTTTGTTAACATCAGCCAGAAGGGAGGTGTATGGGGCACGGACATCACGACCACAACACCCTACCAGGAACAGACAAATCATCCCCTTCATAAGTGCAGTGCAGGCTGTAAGGAAGGCTAAGACAAACTTGGCAGCGGGGGTAGCTGGAACATTCATGGAGACATCAATGGAAATGGTGGCGGCTTACAAGAGAAACCCGAACTTGAGGGATGCCCTGGTACCGGCTAAACCAAGGGAGACGATGGAGGGGGATCATCCCCTGGAGTGATGGGCCAAAACCGAAAAAAACTCACAGGAATCTTCCAATAAATGGGATCACAAAATCAAGAACTTGGGCTGTTTTTCTTCTTTTAAAGGCCTATTCACACTTCATTCAAAACTGGAATTAAATAAATTAGGTAATTCAAGGATTAAAATTTAATAAATACAATCATTTTATACATTAATAAATTAATAGTTGAATAATTCAATAAACTAATGAATTAATACTTTAATTGATAAATCCAACAAATCAATACTTCAATAATGGAATAATTTAATAATGATAATTTAATAAAGCAACAATCCACAAAACCATTAACATCCAATATGGACTTAAAGCAATACATTTTTCCCGGAGGAGGATGGGGGGTTATTAAAGGACGGAAGCACACAAGGGAGAATGGGTAACATTGACACTTACTTTAATAATAAAAAGAACAAAGGAGGAAGAACGGAAAAATTACAGGGAGGACTACAAAAATGGAGAGGGGTGGGGTGGGGTCCACACACGGGGGATAGGCAGAGGGGACCGATGAGAAAAATAGTTTAAAGGATAAACAACGGGAAAAAGAGGACAGGTAACGGCACAATTGTAATATTTGACTTACTTGATGATATAAGAAGATAAAATTAGCAATAAACTATAACAAAACAAAAACAATGTTCGCACCACGAGTGGAGGGGAAGGTTCCAGGATAGACTCCGGGAATTTCCACCCTGCGCAGAACGGAATCCAAACCTGAAGAACATTCAAAGGGTGGGTAGAAGGGCGGAAAGACCTTTTCCTGTAGTCGTGCGGTGTATGGGACACAGGAAAAGATTAGATAAGAGTGGATCGACCACAATACTACAGACCTTATTGGCCTAACCAGAGCTACCTAGCGGTGTTAACAACTGGTTAGTGTCGGTCAGGTGGTAAGTATGCGGAGTGGTGGTCCAAGGCAGCAGGACCTTAAACGCGGCCTAGTCCTCTAGAGCAGGGATTCCCAAAGTGGGGTGCTGCCTCTAGCTGGGGTGAGCGAGAGGAAAAATGTAATGGTGGTCTAATGGTGTAATAATTAATATTAAATATAATTTGTGTGCTTTTTTTGTTCTGTCGGCCCCTTACTACGCGAACAGGACAAGAAATCTTCAGTTGCCCCTTTGTTCAGTTTGTGTTCACACTGCAACATTTAACAGCGGACTAAATCTTGTCAACAAACGCAAGGCGCAAGCAAACCAGTGTTTCCCCTACCATTGTATTAGGGGGCGCCCCGCCCCGCCAACGGCACCCTCCGCCCCCTCTTGAAGGTCGAGTTCATTTTGTTTCATTTATAATTATCCTCTGCTCTCTGTATCGCGCACACAGATGAGCACACTCCCACCAGCGGACGGAGAGTGCGCATCGGAAAATAGCACCACCCCCCCCCACTACTGATGGTAGTGGGGGGGGTAGTAAATATCAAACGAATTTAATAAGAAATAAATTAAATAATAAATGTTTTGCTGTATTTGTCTCCTCCCCTTCCTTTCTCTCCCTCCCTCTTTTTCCATCAATCATTCTGATCTTTGTTTCCAGCTCACTCCATCTCCCATGTAATCACAGCTGTTATCTAAATCAACTGTAAAGACTCACACCCTTAAAGTAAAAGCTTGATAACTGTCTGACTGAAGTGAGAAAAGCAATGTCAAGTTTCAATATAAAAACATGCATATGTCTGACCGCCATCTTTATCAAAAACCAGATTCTTTTGAAAACAAGTCATAAAAAGCTCATATCAGAGAAAAATACAATTCCATGGTGAGATTACAAAATGTTTAAGCCTTTTTCTCATTTGTATACAATTGATGCAAAACCAATGAACAGGAAAGTAGTTGCAGTGGCATATACATAATATCTATCAGTGAATGAAAACGTATTCCCTATAAAATCTGACTATGAATAGTGTATAAATAACTGGATCTGCATTTGCTATTACTTCATACTACTGAACTTTACACTACTTCAGGATATTTGTCAAGGTTTTATTCAAGCAAATGCATTCAGATCTTACTCAGTGTTTTACATTTTGAGATCTTTTTCAGCTCTGTATAAAACTGCATTTGCATCTAGGAAATGTTAAAAATGAAAGGTTCCACAGATGATGGGATATGGTTTTAAGTTTCCATGTATAGGCTTGTTTATTATAATCAGCTCAAGGCTACTTTGAGTTGTAATGCTTTGTCAGCTCACCCATGAAGAAATGAAAAAAAACAAACTGCAAAGCCTGAGTTTTTAGTGCTGAGTTTGAAAAAGTACAGAAACAGAGATGTGGTACTTCAGGCCAGTCCATGGATGTTGAAATGCAAAAGGCACCACTGGGTTTGCATAATAGTTTATTACAGTAACTTCATAGCTTAACATAACAAGGTCAAATATTAGTAACTGCTGTGCACGCAAAACCTTTTTTTTTTGCCATCCTATTCTGCTGCACCCCGATATCTTTCTTCTAACATGCGCTTGTGACTTTACAGGAAACAGTGCAAGTAAAAGTACACACCATACAAGTGCATGAAGTATAAGGGAGAGAGAATTATGTATATCGATAAATATACAATTCATAATAGCTTTAAATGTCCATCAAACTGCACTTTAAATTCAAAAACTAATTTGCAATTTTTATCTGAAGCCCCTCAGCTCAGCCATGCTCCAGGTTATCCAAATGTGATGCCAACTTCACAAGTTGATCTCTTATCTGTATAAACTCAAGTTTGCTCTGTTTAAATCACAGCAAAAGTCTGAATCTATCAGATTAACATGAAGGCCAGGTTAAATACACAGAGGAATTAAATGTGCATTAAACGCATGTCTTGTGTTCCTGATTAAAAGCACTGCAATACTTTATAATTTCCTTCAAAGAGAAAAAAAGCTCACTAAACCACAAATGATCCTATTTTAAATGGAATGAAATGAGAGATTAGACAGGGTGTTGTTGCGATCTGACCATGTGCTTTGAAACAATGGAATCTGGGCCTGCTTATTCTGCAGGCAGTGTTCAGCCTGATTTGAGTTTGATAAGCACCAAACCCCCACCAGAAACAATTTCACACCTAACTGCGAAACTCTGAGGTAGTTTGGTGGAGGGCTGCTCATTGGACGAGACCAGGGATGCCGAGGCACGACTTCCTATTTTACGGCCGGAAGCGACCAGTTTACCAAACCGCTTAGCGCCCCTGAAAACGTTGCTTAAACCCCCGACCTCCGTCGGTGCAAGGAGGCACGAACACAACGTTGCTGTTTTTAAAAGAAAATCTTATGTTAAACAGTGTTACATTCGCTGGACGAATAGAATGTTTTGTTTTGTTTTTGTTCGCATCCTGGACAATTTTCCTGCAGACGTGAAGAAACAGATTCTTCAGAGAAAGAGGACGACTTCTCTTTCCCATCAAGTCGATTTCATGCTGGTTACAAGGACGGAGAATTCCCTTAAGGAGCCGAAGGAAAAATCTCTGACACACAGAGTTTCACCACCGCGCAGCACGGAGCTGCGTAGCCTGAGTTCCGCTGAGGAGATCAAAAGGACCGATTCGGCCACTCGTAGTAAGACTCAAGGAGTCTGGGCTTAGCTTAGGTTATTGTGTTTATTATCTTGTTTGTGTTGCTTAAGTTACTGTGTTATTTTTATAACATGGTGTGTATGCTCAATAATCGCCGAGATGAACGACGTTGTGTAGAAACTACTGTGTATTTCATACTGCTGCAATCGCGTTGAAATCATACACCGCTAGTGAGGCGGGAAGTTGTTCAGAGGTCAGAACCGCGGCTGTACGACTCAAAGAGTCATCAGTCGTGTTTCTGTAGATGAGAGAACAATCTCTGGCAGCAAATACATTTCAAAATCCCTCTGTGATGCAGTCAGTGAGAACAGAAAACGATCTTCTTCTTTCATACAAGCATTGACGCAATGTGATGGGTCTGCACGGCGTTCTGATCTGTAACCGCCGTATGAGACACACGGTGACTCACGAGCAGTAAAATGTTGATGTGGCCGGACCGGCTATGTAAATAAAGCCCAGAGCTGCAGTTTTAATTTTGAAAGGTGTTTTTAGTTTAGTTTAGTTTAGTTTAAAGCCACATTTTAGTGGTTTTTTTTGTCGAGCAGTGGAACTCCCTTTCAATTTGTCTGATTTTAGTCAAGGTTTTCGTCTTCAGTTTCATGATACTGTAATGGATTTTGCTGAATATTTCTCCTGGCACATGTAGATTCATTCATATTCAGACAAAGTGGCCTTGCTCACTTCAGCCATACACTGCAGTATCACCAAGTGTTTCAGCAACCACAAACCTGACCGACAAGAATATGTTTGTCCACTGCTCATCAAATGTCACTACCTCTGAGTGTTGGTTCCAGGCATAAATGTTTATACTTTGCATGAGGTGGCTGGTAAGCCAAAGAGCTTTACACCAGGAAGTGAGTAACATGTTAACATAGAGTTGCTATTTTTGTAATACTGCTCAGTTCACAAGAGGCTAATGGGGTTTTTCTAGGTCCTGATAAGGCAGCTGATATTGTGCTCTTTCTTAAAATATGAAGATATATTAAGACATGTGTAAGCATGCACTGCAGTGCCCTGCGGGGCTCCCAGGGGCTGTTGACTCTTCTTGGGGTGGCTCGGATTGGTAGGGGCGGGGGATGTGGCTGTCCTCTGGGGGAGGACAAGAGATTGTCATGTTTTTTCACAGCTATATCGTCTTTCAGCTCGGTTTATGCTTGCTGCAAATTGAGGGCGCCAGAAAAAGACGCCAACACGGTTCCGAATTGAGCGTAATGGCTCTGGAAGTGGTCGCATCGCTTGGAAGTGAATTTTTGTAACTGGGTGCTTGCTGCGTGCACGCTCACAGCTTTTCAGACATGACTGTCACAAACAGTTCATAGATAAAAGCACTATTAACATGTCTGAGGATATACAGCGACGGTCATTTCATTTTGAAATGCTTTAGAAACAGGAGGTCTTGAAAATGTACACAAGAAATGAGATTTGTGTCCAGGATTCAACCTTTGTTTTATTAAAATCCATTAAATACTTGACTCCTTTCTTTACAGGGCTTGTATGAAGGCAATACAGTAGTCTATGAATATGAGTTACAGTTCGTCCTCTGCATTTGAAAGGTCGGTTCATGATGTTGACTTTTTTTTTTTATTGTGTAGAAAAGGGAGTATAAAACAAGTGCATCAAGTAGATGAGCTTGACCAAATACGACCAAAGAAATGATACAAAGTAAGACAGGGACGAAAACAAAGGGGACAAAAGCAAACTGAGGAGAATACCATAGGTTTAAACTGAAATGTATACACCCGTGGCCAAATGTTTTGAGAATGACACAAATATTAATTTTCACAAAGTCTGCTGCCTCAGTTTTTATGATGGCAATTTGCATATACTCATAAGTCATTTTCTCTGATGAATCCCCTTTCCGATTGTTTGGGGCATCCGGAAAAAAGCTTGAATATTAAATATACAAAAACAATACAAAAGAAAAATAGAATTAATAAAGAGAAAATACGTGTAATTGGAATACGTGTCGGTTGACCGCCTTAAACCAGCACATCTGGACCTGGACCAACCGGTAAGGTTGGCTGAACCCCCATGGCGGGGCCGACCTCGTGCCCTCCCACCACAACACGACAAGACCTAGAGGGTTCCTTCTACGGTGGTCCTGCCTCCTGCCCCAGAGACACGGAGTCGGGCTGGTCGGTTGATTCGGGCCCCGAGACATTAATGGTTTTGGGACTAATCTCTGGAGTTGGTGAATTCTGGGGGGACGCATGTAGGGGACGGAAAGGACCGAATTCACGGGGCCCCTTTATGGAAAGGGGCGTAACCCTGGTGACAGGGGGGGTTAAAGGGTGGCAGGAAGTGAATGTGTGTTATGTGTGTATGGATGGAAATAAACAGCCACAAGGTGCAGCCAAAGGGAATACTCACCTCCTCGTTTGTTTCCACGCTCCTACAGAACTGCACTAAACTGGTTTAAATCCTATTTCTCTGATCGATCACAGTTTGTATTTGTAAACAATGAAACCTCGACGAAGACCAACGTTAGTCATGGTGTTGTGCTTGAACCAATTCTGTTCACCTTATATATGCTTCCCTTAGGTAATATTATCAGAGAACACTCCATAAACTTTCATTGTTATGCAGATGATACTCAATTATATATATCGATCAAACCAGATGAAACCAACCAGCTCACTAAACTTCAATCATGTCTAAAGGACATAAAAACCTGGATGACCTGCAACTTCCTGACGTTAAACTCTGACAAAACTGAAGTTATTCTACTAGGCCCAGAACACCTTCGAAATCAGTTATCTAATGACATAGTTTCTCTAGATGGCATTGCGCTGGCATCCAGCTGCACCGTCAAGAATCTTGGAGTCATTTTTGATCAGGATTTGTCTTTTAATTCTCAGATAAAACTAATTTCTAGGACTGCCTTTTTTCACCTACGTAACATTTAAAAAATCAGACACATCTTGTCTCATAGCGATGCAGAGAAATGAGTTCATGCATTTGTTACCTCTAGACTAGATTACTGCAATTCCTTATCAGGCTGCTCTAATAAATCTCTTAAATCTCTCCAGCTGATTCAGAATGCTGCAGCTCGTGTACTAACAAGAACTAAGAAAAGAGATCATATTAGTCCTGTATTAGCTTCTCTGTACTGGCTCCTGTAAAATCTAGAATAGAATTTAAAATTCTTTTACTCACCTACAAAGCCCGAACTGGTCGGGCACCATCATATCTTAAAGAGCTTATAGTACCATATTATCCTACTAGAGAGCTGCGCTCCACTAATTCAGGGTTACTTGTAGTTCCTAGAGTCTTAAAGAGTAGGATGGGAGCCAGAGCCTTCAGTTATCAAGCTCCTCTTCTGTGGAACAAGCTTCCCGTTTCAGTCCGGGGGGCAGACACACTCACCACATTTAAGAGTAGGCTTAAGACTTTCCTCTTTGATAGTGCTTATAGTTAGGGCTGGCTAAGGTTTATAGTTAGGGCTGGCTCAGGTTTGCCTTGGACCAGCCCCTAGATAAGCTACTATAGGCGTAGACTACAGGGGGACTTCCTAGGATACACTGAGCTCCTCTCTCCTCTTCTTCATCTCTGTCTGTATGAATTGATGTCCCATTAATGCTCACTACTAACTCTACTTCTTCCCCGGAGTCTTTGTGCTTTCTCGCCTCACAGGTTTCCATGTATCGTGGTTTCATCTGGACCCTGGTCCTTCCACCCGCCATGGCCCTGCTGACACCTACTACTATCTTTATTATTAACATTATTAATTCTATTACCGATACCAATAATGCACATTACTGACTTTGCTTCTTCCCCTGCTGACTCCCACTGCTAATTATTATTATTTTTTTTATTATAATTACTCACATTACTAGTCTATATTACCTATACCATTAACGCACATTACTGACTTTGCTTCAGAGTCTCTGCTTTCTCTCCTCACAGGTTTCCGTGGATCCTGGTTATACCTGGATCATGGTCTTGCCTCCTGCCGTGGTTCTGTCATATGCATTGAACTCTGTTATGTTGTTCATTCTGTACACATGACATCTATCACACTTCTGTCCATCCTGGGAGAGGGATCCCTCCTCTGTTGCTCTCCCTAAGGTTTCTTCCTCTTTTCTCCCCGTTAAAGGTTTTTTGGGGAGTTCTTCCTGTTCCGATCTGAGGGTTCTGGGACAGAGGATGTCGTATGTGATCAGATTGTAAAGCCCTCTGAGGCCAATTTATGATTTTGGGTTATACAAGCATAAATTTAATTGAATATTAATTGATGGTGATTGTGGCCATTGGTGATGTTTACAAGATCCTCCAAGATCCAGTGGATAAATGATTCACCGTTAACTTGATGGTTTTAATAAAATAGAGATTGTAGCAGTGTTCATGTCGATCGGAATTTTGGGGGGGCTAAAATATTCCAAAAGATTTATAGAACTCAGCAGGAAAGCCATCAGGTCCTGGTGATTTATTGTAAAGCATAAGCACTGTGGAATTCTGTTACTGTAAATGGATTCAAGTGAATTTGCTTGGTCTTCATTTAGTTGTGGTAAATCAATATTGATTAGCAATGAGTCAATGTCTTCCTAGTTTGGTTTGTTTTAATGAATATACATTTGTATAAAAATCTTGGAAGGTCTTATTTATTTATTCATGTGTTAGCACAATCTTCCCTGCTGAGTTCACAATCAGAGTCTGTGTAGGAGGAAGTGAGTTGTCTTGTTTGTGTGTTCATTCAGTTGTAATTTCTATTTTCGTAAATCATTTTGACATTGTGTTGTGGGATTATTTGCATTGATACACTAATTCCTTAATCTTACGTTCTAAGTATGTTTCCTGTTCATTGTCTTTCTTTTTCTTGTATGTGGAATATGATACGATTTTTCCTCTTAATACCGCTTTCCGTGTTTCCCAAAGTAGTGATAGTGCTAGTGTGAGGAATTAGAGTTAAAAGTGTTTTTTAGTAGGATGTATAGCACCCCTAGTGGTGGATAGTAAAATGTTAGAAGTATGTGGAAAGCCACATTATACTTATAAAAAATGTAAAAGTATGTGGAATGTCACAAGAATACTTACCAAATGTATAATATGTTTACAGTATGTTTACCATAGAAGTGTTGAAACATAAAAGACAATCATTGAATGTATTAAACTGTAAAGAATAGTCAATAGGGACAGACAGGGATTTTGAGACCACCATGACCAGAGCAGGAAGTGGAAGCTGGGCCTAACAGGGACGCACGCGCAGAAGGAGCATCTGACCAACGCCTATAGGTCATGTGAGGGCGGTCAGCTGGCTGAAGCCAGGAGGGGCCAGCTGGATTTAAGCCAATTGTGATTGAGACACATTTTGTGGATGATTTATGACCTTTACGGACAAAAGAAGATTCATCGGAAGAACTCGTTCAGTTCATCACATTTCATCTTGTAGGTATCAAGCTTCCTGGTTGGAGCGTGTGTGGACTCTTTTCCGCGGATCATATTTCTATCGATAGTGTAATTAGTGTAATTCACTTTGCAATTGTTTTAGCTTCTGTAAGATTAAATACTTTTTGATTGTAAACCAGTTTTGGTAGATTATTTGGAGCGACTCTGCTGTAAAATACAGTGGAGTGTGCTTCGCGGCCCTGCCTCGTACGAGGTGAGAAACATCGAGGCCCTCACACTATTTCCGGTGAATCATTTATTTCAAGGAAGAACATCCACTGTCTCTTTATATAATTATCAAAGTCAGGGTCATAAAGTAAGGATGTATTGAATCGGCATCGATTGGATAGTTTGCAAGAATGGTTCATATTTTAGGTGAAGGAGACGGGAGCATGGTCACTAATTATGATGGGGTGTATTAGCATGTCTGAGGTTAGGGTTAGGGTTAGGGTTAGGGTTAGGGGGGGGGGGGGGGCATGGCAGGCAGACTGGGAAACTGGGAGCAGGACGAGCCAAACGGGCGGGTAGACATGGCAATGATCTGGCACCGGAACAGGGAAAGCAGGGGAGTATATATAGTGGCCTGAACAGGTGAGGGGAGTTGTGCTGATCAGGAGGGAGTGGCTGACAGGTAGAGTGAGGAGGGGGTGGAGCTACACACAGACACACACAGACACAGAAGGCAAAGCCTAATCGTGACATAAAGACTGGAACCAGGGCAGCTATATTCAAAGTCTAAAAGATACAGATATAAAGCTAATTTATTACCATGTTGAATCCATTTATTTATTTTAAACCTCACGTGAACAAGAACTGTGGTTTTAGAGGGAGTGCTAACTATTCCTTGGTAAATAAAAACTAGGCACAGTAGCTGTGGCCAGCTTCCTGAAATATTGTTGTCACAGTGAGGTTATCAGGTTTAACATTGTTCCTGCACAGAGACCACAACCTGTGTTCACTGACCATACATTAACTGGCAAGCAGTGATATTGATGGAGATGCAAATTAAAAAGTAGCTTATATCAGCAACCTTTGCCGACGGTGTCACAGCTCTGAATACAACTTGTATTGCATCAGTAATAAGTAATATCACGACGTGACAAACATAATATTATGTTTGTTTCTAAACAGAGCCAAGGCTGGCAACATAGAGATCACATTTCAGTGGAGGTGGGAGGGAGAAAATGCGCACGATGTGTTTGTTGACTAAAAAGTAAAGTTTTTTGGCGTGTTGAGACATGGCAGAGTCAAGGTCAAAATACACTACCGCCACGGAACATGTCAAAACAGTCGTCTCTTTTATTGTCTCTGTAAACCCCCCAACCGGCGGTGGCTAGGTGCACTTCATGCCACTGTCCTATATGGCAACATTTTGGATTCGAAACTCTCAAAAGACGTGAGCCGAAAAACACCGATTTCTTATTTAGTGTTTATTGGCGGTTGGCAAACCAGTTAGAGATGCATTACTGCCAACAAAAGGACTGGAGTCGCAACACTCTCGGTCATGGGTTCTCTCAGTCTCATTATGTTCCACTTTGGAGCAGCTGCTGAGTCAAACCCTATGCTGCACAGATGTTCAATGAGGATGGATAAGTTGCAGTTTCTCACAAAACATGTAACACCTATTATAACCTCAAACTGCCATTCTGCATTTTAGTCCATGTATGGTGAAACAAACTCGACTCAAAGTGAGCTACAGAGGTGATGATATGCTGTTTTTTTTTAGAGAGAGCTAAGCTAGCTGTTTACCCCCAGTCTTTATCCTAAGCTAGAGAAACGTGCTAACTCATTACTTAAAGCAACGATGATGGATACTTTTATAATACTTTTATAATAATGCATCCAATGACGGACGGAAGCAGGAAGATATTGTTAGCAAAAAAGCTCTACAACCCCACTGCATACCTCCACCAGGCAGACACAGTTAGCAACTAGCTGGTGAACATACTGGAGTGTTCAGCTGCTAAAGTGACAGATATTCCCCTCAGGAATGAATGGAAACCAGCTAAAGAGAGTGAGTATTGGCCTTGCATTCATAAGGTGGCCAGAAACACGACTCTCAACAAATATTAATATTGCTCCGTAACTGCTTGATGTGTAAATAAGCAATCATCACTTATTGCAGGTTACATTGACATGATGAGAATAATATCAACCTTCTCATTTCACTCTGACAGAGAAAAAAGCTTTCCAAAGGATAACTTTTATTTTCTTATTTGTTTATTGATGTGACTGCATTGATATTTTAAATTATAAAAGGCTTTGCCTTAAAGAACACAGCTTCATTTCTCTGTTTTCATTCTAACTCATTCCACGTTGTACTTAAGGGACTTTGTGTTCCCTCTGCTGCTGTCCTCGTGGCCTGTTTAGTCACGGAGCCTGAGATATAGAGAAAGAGAGGCAGAGTGTTGCTCCATCATTGTATCACATTCACCTCAATAGCCAAGAGAATAGAGGCCACAGTGGTGTAGCAGGAGCTGTACAGCTGCTTATCCCACAGTGTGTGTGTGTGTGTGTGTGTGTGTGTTTGTGTGTGAGGGCTCTAAAAAGAGAAAACTGCAGCAAGAGAACAAGAGGGAAGGAAGTAAGAAATGCAAGACTAGCATGTGTGTGTGAGAGAGTGGCAGATTGTGTGTGTCCGTATGTGTGTGTAAGTAAAGCAGATTGATGTAACCGAGGGTTTCTGTCCATCACTCATGTTGCCTGCTCTCTTCTGTGGGGTATTGCTCTCTCATACACACACACAATGTGAACCTCAGCACTTTTCCTATTGGCCACCCCCCAGACTATATATCAGCTCGCTAAGGAAGTATCCCCAAGACCCCACAAGTTACAGGGCTGACACACACACGCTGGTCACAATTCATCACTCTAGCTATGAAACAATCCCAGAGACCCTACAAGTTACAGCTGGAGATATAGCTGACAGTAACACACACACACACACACACACACACACACACACACACACACACACACACACACACAAAAGAGCATCATAAGCTGCTATCCATCAACCAAGCTACCACCACCCCTGAAAATATACTGTGGCTAGCATAGCATGTGTGTGTGTGTGTGTGTGTGTCTCACAATTTATCACCCTTACCAGCCAGCATATTACAGGAAGCCACAATATACTTGCTACTGAGGAATAAAAGTAAGTTGGCACGCCTGTGTACAAAGAACCTGCACCTAACCTCTGACTGAAAGCTAGTCCTAAGACAAACATGCACACTCTCTGGCACATAAAGGCTATAGTTTTTTCCTGATCTTTCGCTGCAGTTAGGATCATATCTCAAACACACACACACACACACACTACTGTCAAGCCCATTTCACACAGAGTGCCATGGAATACAAGAGTTATTACAGCGAAGCAGCTCAGTAGAAGCTTGTCACTGAATGTGTTGAGCGGTCCAGCAGACGCTACGGATGCTGTATGTTTACCTTCATGGTGTCAACGAATTTCCAACTTGCATTTTATTTGTGTCACTTGCGGTAGACAAGCTAAAGAAGTGTGTATGTCTGTGTGTGTGGGGGGGGGGGGCTTATCTCCATATAAACACCAACAGTGTTTCATCAATTATCATTATCGGATCGATCTCAGTTTGTATATGTAAACGATGAAGCCTCGATGAGGACCAACGTTAGTTATGGAGTTCCACAAGGTTCTGTGCTTGGACCAATTCTGTTCACCTTATATATGCTTCCTTTAGGTAATATTATCAGAGAACACTCCATAAAGTTTCATTGTTATGCAGATGATACTCAATTATATATATCGATTAAACCAGATGAAACCAACCAGCTCACTAAACTGCAAGCATGTCTTAAGGACATAAAAACCTGGATGACCTGCAACTTCCTGATGTTAAACTCAGACAGAACTGAAGTTATTCTACTAGGCCCAGAACACCTTCGAAATCAGTTATCTGATGACATAGTTTCTCTAGATGGCATTGATCTGACATCCAGCTGCACCGTAAAGAATCTTGGAGTAATTTTTGATCAGGATTTGTCTTTTAATTCTCAGATAAAACACATTTCTAGGACTGCCTTTTTTCACCTACGTAACATTTCAAAAATCAGACACATCTTGTCTCAAAGCGATGCAGAGAAATTAGTTCATGCATTTGTTACCTCTAGACTAGATTACTGCAATTCCTTATCAGGCTGCTCTAATAAATCTCTCCAGCTGATTCAGAATGCTGCAGCTCGTGTACTAACAAGAACTAAGAAAAGAGATCATATTAGTCCTGTATTAGGTTCTCTGCACTGGCTCCTGTAAAATCTAGAATAGAATTTAAAATTCTTTTACTCACCTACAAAGCCCGAACTGGTCGGGCACCATCATATCTTAAAGAGCTTATTACCATATTACCCTACTAGAGAGCTGCGCTCCACTAATTCAGGGTTACTTGTAGTTCCTAGAGTCTTAAAGAGTAGGATGGGAGCCAGAGCCTTCAGTTACCAAGCTCCTCTTCTGTGGAACAAGCTTCCCGTTTCAGTCCGGGGGGCAGACACACTCACCACATTTAAGAGTAAGCTTAAGACTTTCCTTTTTGATAGTGCTTATAGTTAGGGCTGGCTCAGGTCTGCCTTGGACCAGCCCTTAGACAAACTGGTATAGGCTTAGATTACAGGGGGACTTCCTAGGATACACCGAGCTCCTCTCTCCTCTTCTTCATCTCTGTCTGTATGAATTGATGTCCCATTAATGCTCACTACTAACTCTACTTCTTCCCCGGAGTCTTTGTGCTTTCTCACCTCACAGGTTCCCATGGATCGTGGTTTCATCTGGACCCTGGTCCTTCCACCCGCCATGGCCCTGCTGACACCTACTACTATCTTTATTATTAACATTATTAACCCTATTACCGATATCATTAATGCACATTACTGACTTTGTTTCTTCCCCGGAGTCCCTGTGCTTTCTCTCCTCACAGGTTTCCATGTATCGTGGTTTCATCTGGACCCTGGTCCTTCCTCCCGCCTTAACCCTGCTGACTCCCACTAATAAATAACACTCTTATTATTACTTACATTACTATTTCATATTACCGGTCCCATTAATGCACATTATTGACCAGCTTCTTCACCAGAGTATCTGTGCTTTCTCGCCTCGCAGGTACCTCTGGATCCGGGTTGTACCTGGACCTGGTCTTTTCTCCTGCCGTGGTTCTGTCATACATTGAATGTGTTGAAATTACATTGAATGTGTTGTAATTCTGTTATGCTGTTCAACACTTGACATCTATTGCACTTCTGTCCATCCTGGGAGAGGGATCCCTCCTCTGTTGCTCTCCCTAAGGTCTCTTCCTCTTTTCTCCCCGTTAAAGGTTTTTTTTGGGGGAGTTTTTCCTGTTCCGATGTGAGGGTTCTGGGACAAGATGATGTCATGTGTACATATTGTAAAGCCCTCTGAGGCAAATTTGGGTAGCACTTTATAATAACTACACACTATGAAGCATTAGTTAAGCATGAGTAAACACTTAATTCATCATTTATAAAGCATTGTTCCTACATTAATAATTAATTAGTATGCAGTTCATAACAACAGTTATAAATGTTTTATTCTTCATTAATAAGCTCGTCTATTATGTGTTTCATTGTTGTGTTTTCATACTTTATAAATGATGGATTCCCCATTTGTAAATGAAGTATTATATATTTTACAAACCAATAATTAAGGAGTTGTAGATGATTAATAAGATAATTTATAAAGTGTTAGTAAATGATTAATAACTTATTTAGATGTACATTATTCATGCATTTATATATATAATGATTTAGATATGCACTAATGGTTAGGGACTATGCTAATATATGCTTTATAAATGCGTATTAATACTGCAATTCATGATTAATTAATGATTTATTAAGGTAGTTACTAGTCCTTAGTAAAGTATTTTGTGTGAGCTCATCTAAAGTGAGGACTATCTATGCCTTATAAAGCATTTATAAATGACATTGAAAGGCCAGCAGTGCCTCAAAACCCATAGTTTTTTAACAGAAAAGGCAAATAGACACAACACAAAGTGATCAAGAACATATCAATATTTATTGCAAGATGCAAACAATATACTGTTAAATACAAACCTCTCAGCCATTCATTCATGTAAGAAACAGACAAAGACATTCTCCTTCAGGAGAACATGGCTGATATAACACATTTGTAAATATACAACTGGAGCTAACCAGGAGCTTTGCATATTACTTTACATTTACTTATTTAACTATTAATTTCATACCAAGCATATCGATCTCATTCACATCCACTCCACATATAACAGCTAGTTAGAGCGATCCAGGTGACAGATGGCTATTTACAACGGAGGTGACGCGTTAGCGTGCGCCTGTCTCAGGACCTCTAGTGCTAGCTGGAAGGCTAGCTGGATACTCATCGTCCATAATGTGTAACGTTACGTGACAGCAAACTAAGAAACACAGACGGGCATTGGAGGCCCGTCAGCAGTCATTCTTTCTGGCGGAGGTCCGCGCGTCCTTTCAACTTAGGTCGGAGTTTACCATCGCGTAAGTGCACTTCTGTATCAGTTCCTGAGCGAAACGTTTGTCCCACGTTGATGACGTATGAAGCGGTCTTTTCCTTTGTCCGTCCCACATTGATGACGTTTTGAAAGCGGGACTTCACTCGATTTCACTTATTTCGCTTATTGCAAACAATGAGCAGATTCGGCCGGCTGCCATCGGGACATGCAACTGAAGAAAAGTGTGAACAGTGGAGATCGATATGCTTGGTTAAAATGAATAGTTAAATAAGTAAATGTAAACTAATATGCAAGCTCCTGGTTAGCTCCAGTTGTATATTTACAAATGTGTTATATCCAGCCATGTTCTCCTGAAGGAGAATGTTTGTTTGTTTCTTACATGAATGAATGCCTGAGAGGTTTGTATTTAACAGTATATTGTTTGCATCTTGCAATAAATATTGATATGTTCTTGATCACTTTGTGTTGTGTCTATTTGCCCTTTCTGTTAAAAAACTATGGGTTTTGAGGCACTGCTGACCTTTCAATGTCATTTATAAATGCTTTATAAGGCATAAATAGTCCTCACTTTAGATGAGCTCACACAAAATACTTAATAAATGCTTTATAAGGCATAGATAGTCCTCACTTTAGATGAGCTCACACAAAACACTTTACTAAGGACTAGTAACTACCTTAATAAATCATTAATTAATCATGAATTGCAGTATTAATACGCATTTATAAAGCATATATTAACATAGTTCCTAACCATTAGTGCATATCTAAATAATTTTATATATAAATGCATGAATAATTTACATCTAAATAAGTTATTAATCATTTACTAACACTTTATAAATTATCTTATTGATCATCTACAACTCCTTAATTATTGGTTTGTAAAATATATAATACTTCATTTACAAATGGGGAATCCATCATTTATAAAGTATGAAAACACAATAATAGAACACATAATAGATGAGCTTATTAATCAAGAATAAAACATTTATAACTGTTGTTATGAACTGCATACTAATGAATTATTAATGTAGGAACAATGCTTTATAAATGATGAATTAAGTGTTTACTCATGCTTAACTAATGCTTCATAGTGTGTAGTTATTATAAAGTGCTACCCAAATTTGTAATTTGTGATTTTGGGCTATACAAAAATAAATTGAATTGAATTGAATCAACCATGGCGGAATAACCACTATTACTGCTTTGAAGATCATCATGTCTGGGTTCATAACATCATGGAGAGGCCCTTGGTAAATTTCACTGAGCTGTATTGACTGAATCTAGCAGCACTGTATCTAGGTATGTACCCAGAATAAAAAGAAACTCCAATTGACCCCCAAAAAACAGGGAAATAAAAGAAGAAACCTCAAGGAGACCAACAGAGGAGAGATCCCTCTTCCAGAAGGATCAGAAGTGCAAAGGATGTCATGTGTACAGAATGAACAACATAGTAAAATTATAACAGCTGTCTTTCAAAAAATTTTATTAGGGCCCGAGCACCGACGTAGTCGGAGCGGAGGACCTATTGTTATTCTAATGTTTATTATTGTTGTATGTCTTCGCGAAAAGGAGGTGCTTGGGATACTGGTAAGATTTTGAAATTTGGCACGCAAGGCAGTCGTAGCGAAAATTGCAGTCTGATTGGGGTGTCCAGCTGCGGGATGAAAAATGTGCTCGATAGCGCCCCCTTTTGAGTAGCCCAAACATTGGGTTTCACCTAACTCAGGGGTCGGCTCCGGAGCCGCATGCGGTTCTTCAGCCCCTCTGTTGCGGCTCCCTGAGGCTACATCCACACTAATACGTTTTCGTTTTAAAACAGAGTTAAAACAGAAACGATCTCCGTCCACACGGCGTTTCAGCATCGTTTTCTAAATCCTCTCTGTCCAGACTAAAACACCTGAAAACGAATATCACGTGACTATTCACGACCACTAGGCATGACGGTGCCGGTGTAAACAGGAAGTAGATTGGTTGCTTAGTTAAAAAAATGTGACAGAGTAATACATTAGTCTTTAATAATGAAAGGAGAGCAATTAATGTTTTGTTCCTTTATAGTTTATGTGTGGACTTCACAATAGTTGTGCAGAACAAAATAAGCATTAACAAGGAAAGGAAAGTCCTCCGTTTTGTGTCCGTCCTCCTCAAAGCCGCTAACCGTGACTTCAGACGGCCGCTCCGTAGGGCTGATAACACCGCTGGACACGCCGCCAAAATAAAAAGTTTTAATATTTTGTCAACTAAAATGTGCGTCACATCCTATTACGTTGCTGTCAAGTGCCTTTCCCTGCAGGTGGCTAATTATGATTTGCAGACCCCCGCCCTCGGTAAACTATTGTAAGATATTATGTTGAGACGATAAGAGCTCTCTAGGAAGCAGTGTTCCTGTGTATGTGTTTGGGGCTTTTATTGTGGAGGATGAGACGGAAGGAGAAAAAGAGGTTCTGGTGAAGTGTGGGAGAAGTGAATAAAGCTGCTGCCGTCTTGGTGCAGATTACAGAGCCCCGTGTTTATTATTTTATTATTATCATAAAGTATGGGCGCAACATTAACACTCGGCTACCAATGGATAAATCCAAAAAAAGAAAAGTCACGGAGGAAAATAGAGTTTAATTCTGCGTGGACGTATTCATTTGCTTTTACTGCCAACCATGCTGGCTTACCTGTATGCTTGATATGTGGCGAGAAATTATCAAACAACAAAAAATGTAATGTTGAAAGACACTTCCAGAACAAACACACAACATTTGCTGAAAAGTATCATGCTAGAGATGAGCGAAAAAGAGCGATTTCTCAACTGCTAAAGCAAATTGAGCAAGCTTTTTTCTCCTCTTCATAAGAGATATTGTTATAACAGGTAAAATAACAATAAAATGTCAAGAACTGTCTTCATTCTTGTTCTATAATTTCAGAAATACAACAAACTATAGTTTTTGTATATATAATATAAATATATATAAAACTTTATAGGCTGTGATATCAAATAGCTTTTGCGGCTCCAGACACATTTTATTTAGTGGAAAATAGGGCAAAATGGCTCTTTGGATAGTAAAGGTTGCCGACCTCTGACCTAGCTGTACGACATTTTGAAAGTATGTGTAACTTGATGGGACGTACAAAAGATCCTCTTGGAAGTATGCCCTAAACCAAACAGGAAGTCGGCCATTTAGAATTTTATGATGTTTTTGGACCATTTCAAGCCGCCGTACATTAACGAACTCCTCCTAGAGATTTAACCGGATTGACTTCAGATTCGGTCAGTATGCTCTTAAGACCTTGGCAGTGAAAATGTACTCAAAGATCAAAAAGTTATCAAACTATGTATCCGTGGTGGCAAAAAAACACCATTCGCCACAAAACAGGAAGTTGTTTTAACTCGGCCGTACATTGTCTAATCTGCTCCAAATCTCACATATGTCATAACATCCTGACCCTGAAGACATCTATATGATAATTTAGAATGATAGCAATAGCGCCACCTAGTGGCAACAGGAAGTTATAGTTTGTGTCCTGCTGCTCACAGATTAATCAGATCCCTCTAAAATATTGTCAGAAAAGCCGTAAGACTGTCATAATGCTTCATTGTGAAGATTGTAAGAATTTGTTAAAGGGCGGCGACGTGGCGGCTCGGCGAATTTCGATCCTTCGCCGTGAACAAATAAACTGATGTAACTCGACTCCACATCATCAGATCTTTTTCAGATTTCACATGTTTGATGAGACTCCAGTTCTGAAGACATCTACAGGCCAAATATGTTTAATAGTTATAGCGCCACCTACTGGTAACAGGAAGTTAAAGTCTCTATAATTTGGCTTGTCTCTCTTAGTAGGTAAATCAGATCAACATCAAATTAGTTCCACACAAATGTAAGAAGTTCATAATGCCAGTTCAGGAAGCTTTTGATGTGCCGTCGCCGTGACAAACGAAGGTGCTTTTGAGAGGCTGAAGATGCTCGAAACATAAGCAAACTTGGCACACAGATTTAAAACCTAAAATTTTGTTACATATTATGGTTAATACTTCAGAGTGGCAAGTTGGCTCGATACCGCCCCCTACAAAAGTGTATTGATGCAGCCCTCGCAGTACGTTTCACCTAGATGTATGACATTTGGTAAGCAGATGTATCACATCTAAACTTAAAAAAAGTCTCTTGGGACCATGCTCTAAACCCAACCGGAAGTCAGCCATTTTTAATTTTGTATGAATTTCTCGTGTTTTGCCATTTCCAGGTGCTGTACTTTAACGAACTCCTCCTAGGGAATTAATCAGATCAGTTTAGAATTTGGTCAGAACAATCTAAAGACCTGTGATTGTGTAAAGTGATTAAAAGTTACTAAAAGCTTGAGGTTTCATCGAACGACGTGGATGTGGTGTGGCAGCCATTTTACATGGTTCGCCATCATCCATCATGCTGTTGTAACTCGACTGTTGTAACTCGACTGTACTTTGTCAAAACTGTCCCAAACTTCCCATGATTGATGACTGTCATGACTTTAGGACTTCTGCATGCCAATATTAACTCATATTCATAGTGCCACCGACTGGCAACCACTGACGTAAGCAGGATTCTATAATTACAGCGGCCCAAACACTGAACTTATTAAAAGGGTTCGTGGGCACACCACCAGAAAAAGATGTTTGGAGAGCAGAAATTGGATAAAAAAGGTTTCCAAATCCCGCTTGTACGTTGAGTTTTCATAAATAGTAAATTGAATTGTTATTGTTAGTTTTGGAACAGGCCGTAATGTAAAGTAATTTGATGCAACGTGAAGTCTGTTTAATAAAATCAAACTACACCCAGCCTAATTGGCTCACCTTTTGGCATAAACTTAATTCTTTACAAAAAGATTATTTTTTTTCCACATGGAACTATACATTCTCCTATTTGTCCTCGACTCTTCAAGCTTTGAGTTACTCAGCAGTGATTGTCAGAGCTACCTGCACAAACAAACAACCTGCATTTACTTTGACAGTCTGTTGTGTTACTAACACTGAAGCGCATTCACACACATTCAGTTTTTTGTCAATTTTTACAGGCTCACAGCTATGATTGTTTTTGGAGGTACACTCAAGACATTCGAGGCTTAAGACCTGGCAAAATTACCTGGCTATGCCATTGGTCGACACAGGAAATACCGTTTAACTCGTGCACTCAGTGTATGATGGTCACAGAAATGCATGGCCGCATCAACCACAGTCCTGCCAGTACCCTCGACGTGCGTGAAGATGCGAGGGCCCGATCAATGCTGCTTGCAGCTTTAATTCCTCTTAAAACTGCTTTCCCTCTTTCCCACAGAAGGGTTGATGACTCTGGGGAATCATTTATTTCTATGAAGGACACCCACTCTTTTTTAATGAGACTGTCAAACTGAGGGTCTTTGAGAAGAGATGTATTGAAGCACCAGCTAGTGATAGGTTTATGTATGGTAATTCAGTTCCATATAAATGTTACGGGAGCATGATCGCTAATAATGATAGGATGGATCTTGGAGTCTGAAATATTAGATATAATTGAATTGCTGTTGAGGAAGAAGTCAATGCGTGAGTATGAGTGATGAACCGGTGAGAAGAAATTTGTATTCTCGAGTTTGGGTGCTGTAATCGGCAACTATCGCCAAGACCAAAATCGCTCATGAACTGTTTTATTGTTTCTGTGGATTGCCGGGTACGCTTATTATTTGTAATATTAGATCTGTCGATAACTGTGTTAAAATCGCCTCCTATTATGACTGGGCAGATGCAAATGTTTGAGAACAACAGCTGGTTTGACGGGATTGCCGATGTGTGAGGTTGCACTTGATCACTGTAGATGCAAAGTAGCTGCAGAATGCTTAAATCCTGATGACAGGATATACCCCCTTTGACTTCTATCTGGGTTTTAATGGCACTGTCCATTTTTCCCCAGCGGGGAGTGAAGTAACTGCAGAAGCTGATTTACAGTAATTTGCTGTAAAATTAAGCCAAAAAAAACAGATATTTGTGTCTTGTTGTGTTTCTAGTGAATGAAATTTGCAAGACTTGTATTTGTTCGAGCTATTATTCATCTGCTGGCCTTCAGTAAGTTTGCCTGACATTTAATCAGCTTTTTCTCCGCTGTGGAACCGGAAAACCGGTAAGAAGAAAAAATGTGTATCTGTGTCTACCTGTGTGTATTTCTTTATGTCTACATTTCTGTACGAGGACTGCATTATGTATTTTTAAAGCCTCGACATTTTCAGCTACACTATGAAGCAAGCATTTTGTAAACGGTATCTTTGCACTTGCCATAGTGCCAATAAACTACTGTATACTTCTGAAAAAAAGATATCCCATACGCTGCATGTTTGTAACTGGGAATGTTTTCCTGTACAGGACAAGAATTACGGCACATGACTTCATCTGGAAGGAATGGCTCCACAAACAGAATAACAACCCCATGTAATTGACATTTCCATTCTAAAAGCAAATGAAAAATGTGTTAATGTGCAAGTATTTAAGTGAGTATTGGGGCTGTACCAAATAGTTTCAAGTTTCATTCATAAAGTTGACATTCTAATTAATAACTTACAGAAACTATACTCCACTCGTGGGTTTGAAAATCTGCTATTAAATCTGCTATTTTCTCTTTTGTTATTTATTATAACTATGAGGCTACTATCTGAGTCTTAAAATAATGTTGTTCAGATGTCACTCGCAGAAACATCAGTAGTGTTTTGTCAGTGTTGTTTATTAAATAGCTTCAGCATCACACAGCAGCTGAAACAATAAGTGCATCTATGCTGTAAATTGAGGGAGTGGTGTTCACATTTACGCACATACAGTCGCAGAGCAGCTCAACACAGCTGTACTTATTATCAGAGAATATTGAAAGTAAAGTCAAGACAGAATGTGTTTATTATAAAATAACTCTTCTAGCTACAAGTGAAAAAACTGTACTTTACATATTCACATCCAGCAGGCTATCTTAGCCTGTTGTCATTTGAATTGTTTCTAGTTTCATCTGGTATAAAATAAACGCCATACTTTTCTCGTTCTTGTTTCAGAAATTGAAAACTCCAATATGGCAGTGAGAGACCAAGCAAATGCAGGTCAGCAGCATCAATATTGGGTTGTGGACATCGCGTCAGACAGTGTAAAACATAATTTGTGCTAGCAAGATAAACAGGTTGCTTTTAGGAGAAATCTGGGATTAAGTGTCTTGCTCAAGGACACATAGACATGGACTGGATGAGCCGGGGATTGAACCACCGATCTTCTGATTGGAAGTTTAGTATGATAGGCTGTCCAGTACAATAGGCCAATACATCATTTCAAGTGATCTCAGACATCTAGTTACGGTTAAAAAAGAGAAGAAATCAGTATATTAAACTGATTAAACTAATATGTTTGGTGTGCGTAAATCTCTCTGTTCAACTCAGAGATACAAGATACACAGTAATTATAAATTGATCCATTAAGTAAAACATAATGAAAGAAACATTTTCTAATAAATTAAGTTGTTGGTTATTTTGTTGTTCTGAGCTTTAATTAAAACACATTTTTAACCTTAAGGATGAATCTGAAAATAAACAAAATGCAGTGATACATTCAATCCTGCATTTGCATACTCATGCACCAAATGTGTATTAATCTACAGATGGGGAGCATGTTGGCTTTTACGAGGTAGTGACAGTTGAGAGCTGTCAGGAAATGAGGGGCGAAAGAGGTGGGGGGTGACATGCCAAACCAGCGTCAGCATCTCAAACCCCTAGGCCACCAAGACACTCCAGTAAGAATGCTGAGTGGGGCGTGTGAGGGTATGAATTTAGACATGTTGGTTGGGAGGCAGCTGTTGTAACCACTGAGTCACACAGTCAGTCAGTCCTCTTTACAAAGATTTAACTTTTCATTCGGAACCAATGGGCTGTGGGTGCCACAGACAGGATAGAGAAGTCAAAGTATTGAGTAATGGACTTTTCATTGGATTTGTTGACAATAAGAGAAATTTAAAATAGCCTGCTTCCTACCAATCCATCTTTTATTTCAATGTTTTTAGACAGCGGTGGCAACTCAAATATTTTATGCAGACCATTGAATTGACTCCTAAATGCTCTGGGGGTAAAAAAAAAAGGAACTCGTTGGAACAACATGTCTTTATTGATAGTTTAAGTCATACTATGGTAAAAATGTCAACATAAGGTTGTTGCCTGTGTCTCACAAACAATAATACTACAGAAAAATAGACTTCTTTGCATGGCTTGAAAAGTGGCTGATCAATACAACAGCCTTACAATTCAGGACTCAGCCTTTATTGTGTGCCATGAAGTCAATATTTGATGGATGGGACAAATTGAAATGGCAGCTGGTATTTAACCTGCAGTGCTGGCCTATGTGGGGGTGTGGGGGGGGGGGGTCCACAGCCTCAGAAACTTGTAGGGAATTGCATTCAAGTCTGATGGACAAAAGAAAATGAATATAAGACTATCAATATTTTACACCCAGAACTGAATAATTAACTAATGTTTGCTGCACCTCAGGAAACTCCCATTACAACAGTGCATTTTGAAGTACAATAAAAGGAAATAACAGTGCAATCAGTCTATACAGAAGTAAGAACACACTGTATAATAGTGTGTTGTGCATTGTATTACTAGCACCCATATACACATGATGAATTACATGTACAATCATATTGTGACATTTTTAAAACTAATTTGCAATTAGGTTGTGTTATACAGTTCTGTATGATGTATTTTTCTCTCTTCCCTGATGACTGCAACTTGTCTTTGTTTCAGATCCTAAGTTTTGGACCTCAAGTATATTCACAGTGTTCGTTTATAGTGTTATGGTTGATTTGCTGTTCGGGTGAAGGGGTTATGCTCTAGCCACAGGGCTCACATACGTAGCCGCTGGAGCTACGCCCGTAGGCTACAACATAGATGACATGTCCCACCTCAAAAAAGATTCCCTATGGGGACTGCATTGGTCAGTTTGGGCTTATTGTGTTTTCTTCAAGAAGTTTCTGATTATAGTAGAGAGTTAAGACGTCATGAAGTTGAAAAAAGGCTCAGTAATCTATTTCTTTTGATTAATACACATATAGCAAAGCAATCTCCACTGCAAATCTTCTATCACAGAAATTGAAACATCAAAACAGCAACAGTGGAATAGTCAGTGAAACGAGTAGCGTGGGATTGTTTCATTACTGAATATGAAAGAGAATGAAAGAATGTAAACAGTTACTGTGGGGAATATCATTAAACCACAACACAACCTGATCATGTATGATACATCCATCAAGTGTTGTGGAGGTGCCAAAAATGGGTGAAAGCAGACTATAAATCAAAACCTACTCCAAAAGTATCTATGGTGAGACTCCCATCAACCCCTTGCATCAAGCATAAAGCCAGCAAGACCGAAAGTCTAAAGCCTCTCGAGCTTCACCCAAGGTTCATTTATTGTCATTTATCAACAAAGGGTTGCACAACAGAATGCAAGTTGTAGTCCCTTAATGCTTAATTAGAATGAAGTACAACAAAACTATGTTTTATGATTCAGTATTGAGGATAAGTTGAGGGGTCTAACAGCCAGAAAGAAGCGTCTAGTTTGGTGGTACGACAGAGGATACGTCTGTTTTTCTTGCTGGATGGAAGCAGGGTAAACAGGCTGTTGCTTGTTATTGTCTTTCAATATCCTTTGGGCTCTGCGCAGGCACACCTTCTCACCAGTTTCATAGATGGGTACCAATCATGTTTTGGCCGTTTTTAATGAACTACTGCTGAACACTCTGTGCAAGTTTGGATTGTAGGATGCCATCTATTGCTCCTCTGGAGGCTGGTCCAGAGAGGCAGAGAAGGTTGTCCTCCTGTTTTTGAGAGGCAAGAGGGAGATCTAAATATAGAAAAGAGTAATTGGTTGTAATAAACCTCAGTACCAATTCATCCATTATCCATAACCACTTATCCTGTTCAGGGTTGCAGGGGGCTGGAGCTGATCCCAGCTGACGTTGGGTGAAGGCAGGGTACAACCTGGACAGGTCACCAGACTATCACAGGGCTGTCATCTAGAGCAGAGGTCCACAACCTTTTTTGCGACACGGACCGGTTTCATGTAAGACAATATTTTCACGGACCGGCATTGAAGGTGTGGCGGATAAACACGACGAAATAAAATGATACGATCGGCATGAAAACAAATATAAAATGCATAAAAAATACAACTCACAATAACGCTGAATCAGTGGAGCCCTGAGCTTGTTTCTTTGCAACGAGACGCTCCCATCTGGGGTAATGGGAGACAATGACACCTGAAGTGTGTTCCTCATGTTATGGAAGATTTCTATGTTAATCGGGAGAAGAAAGTTTTGTTCACAAATCAATAATAAAGTCTTAACAAGATTCAAAGTTGTCTTTGTCCGTTTATTCGCTTGGAAGAGAATACCACAGCTACGTATTCAGTAGACTGTGACAAAGCTTTCACTAAGTTCAACATTCAACATCATTTTATGCATACAGAGGTTCACGCCTTTAGTTAAATCATACATAGGGGAGTAGAGGTCTTTTGACACAGGCTGTCTTGATCTGCTCATTATCTAGTTTCTGCCAGATGCGTTCAACTGGGAACCAGTTACGGTTTCAAGGTAAGAGGAGACTTTCAACTACAAGTTCCTCATTACTACATAGTTTTAACCACACATAAGTTTCGGGTTCACAACACGGACACAGTCGTAAATATATTTTCCCATTACACTTATGTCCAGTCTACTTCGTAATTTAGTTTTGGTTGCTGTCACTGCAGAACATCCCACTTCACAAAGAGGATGTGTGAAATGGAAGCAGGGTTTTCAGTGCTTTAGTGGTGATCTCAGGATACTCAGCCTTGATTTTAGTCCTAAACAGCAGCAGAGTTGTTGTCTCAAACATACTTTTAAGGCCACCGTCATTTACAATCTCCAGCAGCTGATCTTCCTCTGTCGCCACATATTCTGCAGAGCGGGCTTGGCTCGTGATAATTACTCCTGATATTTAATTAGACTCCTGATATTGTCTGTTAAATGAAGCTTTCTTTCTCTTGTAGGTTGTAGGCTCTTCTTCTGTCTCCTTAGTGGCCTTTCCCCCTTTGCAAAGAAGCTCTCCAAAAGTTATTTACAAATTTTCGCTAGGTTTTGGGCTTCATTTTTGAGGTAACGTATCACGTGACCGAGACAAGCATCTTGACACGCGTCAGATGGCGGATGAAATTGGGAGAGAATCCGGTCATTTTTCAAAATAAAACATCTTTCAGACTCTGATAATCAATAAAACGGAAATAATATAATATTTATTCTTTCTGTGCGGCCCGGTACCAAATGACCCACGGACCAATACCGATCCGCGGCCCGGTGGTTGGGGACCGCTGCTCTAGAGCAGTGATTCTTAACCATGGTGCCGCGGCCCACGATTGAAAGAGTGACAAATGACAAATGTCACAAAA
Source organism: Leptoclinus maculatus (assembly GCA_032191485.1). Classification (NCBI taxonomy): domain Eukaryota; kingdom Metazoa; phylum Chordata; class Actinopteri; order Perciformes; family Stichaeidae; genus Leptoclinus; species Leptoclinus maculatus. The sequence continues at coordinate 1,967,540 of JAVDOI010000029.1, read as the reverse complement.
ATACGACAGAGTAATAAAGTAGTCTTTAATAATGATAGGGGTGTGACCAATCAGGGAAGGACACGTCATGACTGCTAAGAACCAATCAAGTAGCGAACGCGGGTGTGGGCGTCATCGTTTCTAAATGTATCCGTTTTCGACCGTCCACACAAAACGCAACCCGGAGTTTTCAAACTTATCCGTCCTCGGGAGCGTTTTCAAACTCCTCCGTTTTCGGTGCTCGAAAACGCCGGCGTGGTGTGGACGCTCAGTGTAAACGTAGCAAAACATGCATTTTCAAATGGAAATGGAGTAGTGTGGACATGGCCTTAGAGAGGTGTGATTCAGCTGCTCAGTCTTTTGACAGGATGGTCGGCTGCAAAACACTGACAGGAAAGTTAACACTTTTATTGACCTTAACTCAGTATTTCTCAAACTGTGGGGCGCAGTGGTATTACAGGTGGGGCGCAGGGGGAAATGCCGAATTTTCACACATTACAAAAGTACAAAGTACACGGACATAAGACTCAGTCAATAATAAATACATGGCGAAATGCCTGTACTTTCGTGTAAATGTTTACGTTACGCCGTTAACAGGTTACGGTTGCGCATGCGCGACGGCCAAGATCCTTGGCGACTTGGTGTGGAGAGGGAGCATCCACTCATCGGACAGAGGGCTGTGGGCATTCTGCTTCCCTTCGCCACATCCTACCTCTGTGAGATCGTTCTTTTTTGCACAGATAAAACTTTATTTGCATTGTTCAAAGTGATTGCACATTTTATTTGTTTTTGTCTGATGGAGCAATCTGGTTTACTTGAAAGTTATTGCAATTTTCTTTATTCTATTATTGTCCCAAAATGTTATTTAAAAAAAAATTCAACATGGACCATTTTGTTACAATTCTGTTGGGGCGGTGGGGCATGAAAATTTTTTTCATGCCCCATTCTTCCTCCAAAGTGGGGCGTGACAGAAAAGGTTTGAGAACCACTGTCTTAACTGAATATTACTGGATAGTGTGCACTCAATCTAGCAATGCAAAGTCAATCAAAACAAGTGACTTTATAGTTGATGGTTTGGCTAGTTTTTAGCCGCCACAGGCACACATGTGAACCACTGATTAATTACACGGTTTAACCATCATAATGTGAAATAAAGTTTTACTGCCGATCGTTATCGTCTGAAATTTAATAAAATATGCGATCTGGAGATTGACATTGATGCTTTCTTGCCGTTGATCCCTGATATTGCTTCATTGTGAAGAACATATCTGTTGAAATCAGCAGTACAGTTAGTAACGTTGGAAGCACTGGGGCTAACAGCTAATGCATGGAGGTTCAGTTGAGTTACTTTATTGTACATAGATGCATGATATAAATTTTAGTACAGGGCAAAGGTAAATCATAACATTTTCATGTGTTCAAATGTAAGCTTGATATTAGAGACATAATCAACGCAATGTGACAACATAACGTGACAACTTAATGACGTAACGTGACGATGTAACGTGACGACGTAGCGTGACGACGTAGCGTGACGACGTAGCGTGACGACGTAGCGTGACATTACGGAAGAACAACATAGCAACGGAACGTAGCAACGGAACATAACAACATAACGTAACGCAACAACGTAACGCAACAACGTAACTCAACAACGTAACGCAACAACGTAACGCAACAACGTAACGCAACAACGTAACGCAACAACGTAACGCAACTACGTAACGCAACTACGTAACGCAACTACGTAACGCAACTACGTAACAATGCAACGCAACGCAACGCAATGCAACGCAACGCAACGCAACGCAACGCAACGCAGCAACTCAACAACGCAACTCAACAACGCAACTCAACAATGTAACGCAACAACGTAGTGGGACAACCGCCCTTAGAGGACTCTCTAATGAAACGTCATACGACATCCAAACCGAAATGGAACCATTAATCTACTGTGCCGTTCGTCTCGACCTGACTCGAATCCAATCGTTCGCTCATCCAATTCATGCCTTTGCCGCTACACAACGCATACATGCATAAATATAACCTACGCAGCCTGGCTACGTAAGCCGAAACGACGATACAGAAACATATGGCGCCCGCAGCAATTCGTGGTCATCTCCGAACAAATTGAGAACCCTACTTCCAGCAACCACAGCAAGTTGCCGTGACACCTGACACCAGGATGACAGCGCCCACCGCCTGCTACTCACAGCAACCACAGCAAGTCGCCTTAGCCAAGGCACCCGGCAGTGTCGCCAGTACACCCCCCGCCATTTACTTTCAGCGACCACAGCAAGTTGCCTAGCCAGGGCACCCGGCAACGGGATGCCAGTGCCCCCCACCTACTTCCAGCAGCCACAGCAAGTTGCCATAGCCGGGACACCCGGCACCGGGATGCCAGTGCCCCCACGCCATTTACTTCCAGCGACGGACCCACAGAATTGGTCCACACAACGATGCCGTTTTTGGGGGGTTTCCATGACGGAAGACGTTTTGCCATAGATCAGCCCTCGGACCTCGCAAGCAAATGCCAAGTCGCTTTTCCTTCATGCTACCAAATCTGACCAATAGTAGCCGCAGCCATTACATGGGGCCGCGATCGGCCCAGCGAGTCCATATCTTAACTCCCGGCAACCAAAAGACGCTGGGACACCCATCCGTCGAGGGTGCGTCCCCTCGATGCAGCCCACGTCCGGGCCACCACAACGCCGTGGCTTTCTCATTTCTCATCCCAGAAGATCCGCCCTCCTGCACACACCCGTCCGACATCGAGAGAAGAGAAAGAAAAAAGAAGAAGAAACCGTTCCCTTCCTTCGACGTGGCCTCCCTATGCAGCTTCACCTACTATGCCCACTCGACTCTTCGCACCAAGATATCCACTATCAAGGTTTACCTCAGCAGCATCAACTTCTTTGCAAAACTACTCACCGGCTCCCCCACAACGTTCTCCCAGTCGTCTTTGCTCATCAAAGGCCTCCAGCGCCGAACGCCTCCGCCGACTCCTCGCAGTCTTCTGCTAACCTCCGATCTCGTTTCTCGCTGCACCCTCCGCTCCAATCGCCTTCCCATCCACCTGGCACGCACCCTAGAATCCATGTTCTTACTTGCCTTCTTCGACTTCCTGCGATGCTCAGAATTCACGTCTCTTTCAGCCAAGTTTAACCCTAGCCTCCACCACGTCTACCAACTCTACACTCGCCACAGCTCCAACGACCTGCGCAACGGGCAGGCAGCCCTGCTTCCTTAGGAGGGCTTCTTGGGGGTCTGCAAGGCCCGGGAGCCGCAGTGGACCCTCAACCAAGCCTTTCCCCAAACCGCTTCATCCAGGCTAATCTCCACCAACCATTCCCCAACGCTCCAAACAACCGACGAAGGCTCGCTCCGGCTGAGGTGGGGCCCTAAGCTAGTGAATTGGAGATAAAACTTAGCTGAATTTCAGGAGCAGGACCACACCTCAGCCACTCCCCCACTTCCGGCCACACTCCCATAAATACCCACCCACTCTAAACCTCGGCTTGCTCGCGCCTTCCGCATCCCACCCTCCCTCCCTCTTGTTAAACCATTTCAATTAAAGGTTATCTTCCCCCATAGTCACCATCCTCCTGTCCCGCATGGAGACCGGGGGGTCTGCAAGGCCTGGGAGCCACAGTGGACCCTCAACCAAGACTTTCCCCAAACCGCTTCATCCAGGCTAATCTCCATCAACGATCAAACAACTGACGAAGGCTCGCTCCGGCTGAGGTGGGGCCCTAAGCTAGTGAAATGAGAGAATGTGGTGTTTGTAATCTTCAAGAAAACAACAACTTGAGTCCCAAAATGGCTTTCTACGGTACCGCTCGGTACCACTAGCCCCCCAGCTGGGGGGCTCTCGGGTTTAAACATTTGCAGAAGGAATAATGATCCAAACAAATATACAAATGTAATATCTATATATAATAGTAAAACACTGACAGGGATCATGTTTCTGCAAAATTAGTACTTTTATTACTATTGTTTGTAGTCCAATGACCTCATTTTCTGTGTTTTAGTTCAGTGAACGAGTGACTGAACTCAGGTTGAATGTGTGAGGTGAGATGTGAAGGACAGCTGACAGGTGATCGTCAGTGAGAGAGGATCTGGATCTGGATTTGTTAAACTTCATCACGGAGAATGTTTGTTCACATATGTAGGTCGATCCAAAGAGAACCAACATCTTCTGAGCATGGTGCTTTAGCAGCTTAGCTAGCAAAGCTTCAGATGTCCGTGCCGCTCTGCATCACCAACACATTGCAGTGACGCTGCTGCTCGCACACATTCACGAGCGTACTAACGTACGTAAATTGAGAAAAGAAACAGCAACAAAATAAAGGCAATGCAGCTGTATTCCGTGGATGATGTACACTTATTTACGTTATATTCCTAATTTCCCATTGACGTCCCGCGTACAATGCCCAGGTCTGCTGTAGACTCTTGTACGCCTTCATCTGGCGTACCACCATGGTCTGTGTTTTTCATCAGTTTTAGCTAGCTGTGTAGTTAGCAAAAGTAGTCCGCTCCTCCAGACCTTAGAAGGAGGTTTTTGATCTTTGCCGCCGTTTCTCTGTGAGTTTTTTAAACTTCTCACCTTCATGTACAACTATTTTTGGGACTCAAAAGTAGCCTTTGTGTTTTACCTGATTTGATCAGTTCGAACAGCCGAAAACAGTGCAAACCATTGACATTATTGCTGCAGTATTGAACCTGCCTACAGTTGCCTGCCCTCCATCTGAAAAGCATGCCGATGTTTGACGTCTCTACAACCTATTGGACTATTTTTGATGGTAATAAAACAGCTGACAAAGTTTAATTTTGGGGTGGTCTATGCCTTTAAATAGTAGTGAGGCTGATGTTCCCTTTCACAGTCAGTTCAAGTTGTCAGTTTCAGTTCCAAAGGGTTCAGTGGTGGCTCGCCATCTCCCTCGCCGGAGTTCAATATCCAGAAACTAAGTTATCCAGGGAACCTCAAAAACCTAGCTTGTATAAAACAAGGCAATTACAATCATGAAATTCCAATCTTTGTTATGGCCGTAATGAATATCACATCCAAATTCTCAAAATAATACACAGCAATTCTCACGTCACTTTCTTTAACCAACTGGGAATTATTTGTTGATATTTAACCATGAATTATGATTATTTAACATATTGTGTTTCTTTTTTAAATCATGAACTGAGCAACAACAATTTTTTTTTTTACCTACTTCACATTCATGTTTTTAAGATATCAATGCCCTTGCGTCGACAGACATTGTGGCTAATACAGTTAGCATAGTAGCTTAACTAAGACGCTCCCAAAAGTTGTAAACTCCTGGAGTCTCTGAATCACCTCCACAACAGTTATGTATGCAACAAAACTAATCTGTGCACTGATTTTATTCACTGGACTGTAAAGTTTTAACACATTTGGTTAACCTAGGATCCAAGTCACATTATAAAGTGAGACTTTGTTTGAAAAGTAACATTGATTATGTAGGGAAATCTTTGTTAAATTTAATACAAATTGAACATTCAAAATTAATTTAATACTACTCTCTCATTTAAGAGAAGTCGAGTAATAAAGATAGAACAAGAATGCACTATGATTTTTCTTTTCTGTTTGTCATGTTTTTCTTGTGTTGCAAATGGGCTACAACCTCATTCTTTTGTGCATCCATGTGTTGCATAATGACAATAAATGATCCTTGAATCCTTCAATTCTTGAATCCTTGACTTAAAAAACAACAACTTGGTAATGGTGACACAGTTTCTAAATGACCTCGGTATTCCTGTACTGCCATTTTTCTAACTTATAGGGCGACAAAAACCAATACCAATATATCTTCAATAAGCCAATATCTAGTTCTAGTTGAAACGCAGTAAACATCATTCTTTTGCTTTTCTTAGAGGTAATTTATGTGTAACATGTATGTGCCCAGCACATCATTTGACAATATGTCTAAACTATGAGATATATTGTGTTCAGGAGGACATCTTGTTTACAGGATGGTGCTGATGGAAAAGCTTTTTAATTGTCTGAAATAGAAAGGGTTAATCATCTGGAGAGCCAACTGTCAATATGTTCCATTGAAATTTGCCCATGAGATTTGGTCGCAAAAAATCTGATCTGACATTGGTATTACCTGAAAGGTCAGTGGGTGCCCTAGATCTTGAGGGATCATAGGGGATGGACGTATTCATACAGAATACCATATCTGGCCATTTGAATTGTCTTGCCCTGAACTAAAGGAATGGATAGACAGATTGTGTCTTTGTTCACTTTGGATTGGGGAGACAAAGTAAAGGTACAACATGGGCTTATACAGCTGACTCTTCAAAGGAAACCATGCACACAATCTGTGGAGCCAACTTATATATTAATAAAAAATATAATGAACGCTGACAAAATAATAACAACTCAGCACTTTCCACTGATAGCTTGATTATGGAGTTGCTTGTTCTGGATATTTGGATCTGTTTTGCTTGTATGGATAAACAAGGTGAGTGCCGTCCTTTGAATTAGTTGTTTTTCACACCACAGTACAAGAGAAGTCAGGACTGGGGCATATACGGTATTATACATACACAGCTTTCAGTTTAGGACAGCAAAACCTTAAAAAGTATCACTTTTCCATTTTACTCTCAATAAACAATGAATCTGCATTAACATATCTCCTATTATAAAGGTGTGAAAGATTTTTATAGTGAGTTATTGATGCTAAAGTTAAAGTTTGCTGATCATTGCTCTTGATTTTAGAAGTGCAACAACTAATGACAAAGTCCAGCTTTCCTTTTGGTGAGTGATGTGTTCTTCCTCTGATCTTGAATTGCAGTGGTGTAGTCAATGCAGGTGAAACATGCAGTAGCATGCATTACTTGTCATCTCTATTTCCATATGATTTCCATTTTGTATAGCAAGCAAGTCTATGTCCAAAAGATTGAGACAACAACATTTACTTCCCCATTTTGTCTTTTGCAACTTTATTCCTGGTATATCTTAAATGTATGCAGGGGAGAAACCAGAAGTTTATCAAGTGGATACAAATCTGACACCACTTTTGGTCAGACAGCAATGTAAAGACCAGTGCTGTGTCATGAGAAGTTAAGGAGATTTACTGAACCTCTAAATCCCTTTTAAAATGCTTTGCCATATTTTTTTTTTTTAAATGTCAGACCTTATCCAGCAGTTAATCAAAAGATATCCATTTTTGGCATGGGGTGGAAATACATAACGAGATTACTTCAACTGAATTAGCATATGTTTGGTACAAGTATTTGTTTATCTATGCTGCAGCCTGCAGTTAATTGTATTAACTCTCACTTATCCTCACTACTTATGCTCTCTTTCTGTCAGGTCACGAGTAGTTAAGAGTCAGGCAATCAGAATCAGAACCGTTTATTAGCCAGAGTATGTTGCACATACAAGGAATTTGACCTGGTGGATAGTGCGTAACATTAAACGATCAACACAGTGCAAAAAATAGAAACATATTAAAATTTACAATAAAATATAAAATACAATACTTTGTATTGTTGTTGGTGGAGTTTGAAGGCATCAAGGTGAACAGTAAGTCCAGTTTTGTTGGCAAGACGTTCCAGTTGACGGCCCTGCACTTTGAGTTGGCGAAGTTGGTCAGTGTACCAGGGGGCGGAATGGGTGAAGGAGACGAGTTTGAATTTTTTGGGGGCGATGACGTCAAGACAGGAGGAGAGTGCATCATTATAGTAATTGACCAGGGCAGTGGGGGAGGCAGTCGAAATAGGGGCAGAGGCAGAGACGGTGGCAGCCAAGGTGGAGGAGAGCGAGGGGATGTTGATGGACTTGATGTTCCGGAATGTTATGATGCGATTCTGCTTAACATGGGGGTTAGATTGCTGATGGTAATGCCGGAGGTGCAGACCAGGTCAAGTGTGTGTCCTTTTTTATGGGTGGGAAAGTCGACATGTTGGGTGATGTTGAAGTAGTTAAAGATGTCCAGGAGTTCTGTAGAGGCTGGTTTGGTTTAGTGAAAAGTAGTCCTGTTGGTTTTGCCAAGTTTCGGTTAAGCAGAGAATGTCCAGATTATTGTCAGTTATGAATTCATTGAGTAAGAGGCCCTTGTTGTTTAGGGATCGGGTGTTAAACAGAGCAATTTTGAGATGTGGATGAATTTGGGCAGGCTCGTGTAGATTGTTGTGGTGATGTCGTGCAGGAGTTGCGGCGGTGCGCTCAGCTGACCAGAGGGAGGGGATGGAAAGAGTGGAGCGATCAGGCCAGGAGTAAACAAACTTTCTGCGGGAGGCTCTGTGGATGTAACGGGGCCGACGGAGGAGTCCAAGTGTTTTGATGGCTGAGATGAACGGAGGAGCAGAGAAGTTGTTGAGTTTGAGGAGTTGCGAGGTGGAGTATTGCAGAACCATGCCGGCCTGAGGTCTTTTGTCGGTAGCCACGGACTTGATGACCGGAGTTGGAGAAGTGACAGGCACGCCAGGATAATCCACAGCAGGCAGGTGATCGGAGCTGAGTGAGAAAGTGGTGATGGATGAGGCGAGGAAACGGAGGAGGCAGTTCAGTCAGCTGCCAACGTTAGCTACACGCTGACTGGAGGGGGCGGCTAGCTAACAGCTAGCTGGAAAAGCAGCAGTCAGACTGACCACACCAGGACAGTTGAGAGGCTATCCAGGCAGCCCAGGCACGGACAAGAGTATCCAGCAGGGAGCCGGCTGGCTCGTCGGTAGCCGCCGGCTAGTGAGAGACCGCCAGCTAGCGAGCTAGTTGTCCAGGGAGTAGACGTTAGCAGTGGGGTGCAACAGGTAAGCAAACAAATCCAAATCCAAACAAATCCAAGACGAAGCGTTGCAGTAGAGAAGAATAACTATTTGCGGTGATTAAACTTAACTACACTTTTAAAATAAAAACAAAATGTAGGTTAAATTGTAATTACGGTAGGAAAATCAAACAAAAACTGTGCCAGACGGAGCGGCATTAGACTAGCCAGCGTCTCCAATCAGGCACCACATCTGATGATGGCTGTGTAGAAGTGCACCATCAATTCATTCAGCTGCCTCAGGAAGTACATCCTCTGCTGAGCCTTCTTGGTGATGGAGCTGATGTTCAGCTCCCACTTCAGGTCCTGCGTTATGGTGGAGCCCAGGAAGAGGAAGGACTACACAGTGTTGACGGGGGAGACACACACAGTGATAGGGGCTGGTGGGGCTACGTTCTTCCTGAAATCCACAACCATCTCCACTGTCTTTAGACTATATGCTGGTGTAGCTAACATAACCAGGAACCATGCAGCAGAGCATTTTTCTGTATTCCTGACTACTGCATCCCTTAACGAGAAGTTCACTCAGCCGTCTGAGCAAAATAAATGGTTGACTGAGAGGTTGCTGGTTTAAAACCCTCAATTGGGCTTTTCATTTTCTTTTAACTAGCTTAGAGACCAAGTTCATACAGTTCACTCAAGATATTTGTAGCCTTAACTCCTGACTCGTGGATGCCAATCAGTATCCACAACCAAGTCCCTCACTGTAATATTGTTTTTAATTTTAAATAGCGATCAGATGTAAGTGGAGTCGGGCGCTTTGACCCACCCTCTCAGGCAGCACACACAAATAGAAATAGAAATTCAATTTAAAAATTCTTTGACCTAAACAACTTCAAAATCTTAGTTATACATTGATCTGACGACAGAAATTATACAAAACTTAGAACATTTCATTAAGGCTTCCAATTTTCTATTTTCCATTTTTTTAGGAAAATTAAACTGATTAGCTACTGACCCTTTGTCACGTCCGAGGAGCAGATCGGAGACTCAAGCGCAGACAGACACGGGAGACGAGGTTGAGTAGACTGCTGGGTTCTTTAATGAGCACCAAGCAGACAAAAAACAGGAACTTAAAACAACTCCAACCGGGAGCGAGCAAAAACTAACAAAAAGGCAAAGTGACAAAAAGGCAAAGTGACAAAAAGGCAAACCATGAGCAAATGCTGGAACATGGAGCAGACAGGGGGACGAATTAAGGACGATCTCACAACCAGCACAGGGAAAGCAGGGGAGTATATATGTGTGGGGTGATTAGGAAATTGAAGGCAGCTGGGTGGACTGGGCAGGTGAGTAGGATGAGTGCAATCAGGGGAAACATACACACACACAGACACAGGAACACAGGGGCAAAGCCTAAACTGTGACAGTACCCCCCCCTCAAGGGACGGATACCAGACGTCCAAAGTCCAGAAAACACAAAAAAGGGCGGGCGGAGGGGGTCCGGAGGAGGGACGGCTCAACACCGCATAGGGTGGGTGGAGGGGGTCCGGAGGAGGGACGGCTCAACACCGAATAGGGTGGGTGGAGGGGGTCCGGAGGAGGGACGGCCGGATCCAACCCGCCACAGGGCTCTGGGGGACGGGCAGGAGGGCGGTCGGACGGGAAGGAGGGATCCGGACGCAGGACCTCGGGTGGGCGACCCGACTGGCGGAGTTGCTCAGGGCCCAGGAGCTCAGGCGGGCGACCCGACTGGCGGAGTTGCTCAGGACCCAGGAGCTCAGGCGGACGGCCCGACTGGCGGAGTTGCTCAGGGCCCAGGAGCTCAGGCGGACGGCCCGACGGGCAGAAGGGCTCTGGACCCAGGATCTCGGGTGGGTCGGACTGGGAACACTGCAGCTCGGGCCGGGGCTCAGGGGAGCCGGACTGGGGAGACTGGGGCTCAGGGGAGCCGGACTGGGGAGACTGGGGCTCAGGGGAGCCGGACTGGGGAGACTGGGGGTCAGCCGGGGAACAGGCCTCCAGAGGCTGGGGGTCAGCCGGGGAACAAGCCTCCAGAGGCTGGGGGTCAGCCGGGGAACAGGCCTCCAGAGGCTGGGGGTCAGCCGGGGAACAGGCCTCCAGAGGCTGGGGGTCAGCCGGGGAACAGGTCTCCAGAGGCTGGGGGTCAGCCGGGGAACAGGTCTCCAGAGGCTGGGGGTCAGCCGGGGAACAGGTCTCCAGAGGCTGGGGGTCAGCCGGGGAACAGGGCTCCAGAGGCTGGGGGTCAGCCGGGGAACAGGGCTCCAGAGGCTGGGGGTCAGCCGGGGAACAGGGCTCCAGAGGCTGGGGGTCAGCCGGGGAACAGGGCTCCAGAGGCAGGGGGTCAGCCGGGGAACAGGGCTCCAGAGGCTGGGGGTCAGCCGGGGAACAGGGCTCCAGAGGCTGGGGGTCAGCCGGGGAACAGGGCTCCAGAGGCTGGGGGTCAGCCGGGGAACAGGGCTCCAGAGGCTGGGGGTCAGCCGGGGAACAGGGCTCCAGAGGCAGGGGGTCAGCCGGGGAACAGGGCTCCAGAGGCAGGGGGTCAGCCGGGGAACAGGGCTCCAGAGGCAGGAGGTCAGCCGGGGAACAGGGCTCTAGAGGCTGGGGGTCAGGAACCGATGGTCGCTGCGGCACGGAGGTGGCAGCGGCAGGAACCGGAGATTGCTGCGGCGCTGAGAAGACAGCTGGAGTCGGCCGGACCGCCGACAGGACACGGGGAGCTGGAGTCGGCCGGACCGCCGACAGGACACGGGGAGCTGGAGTCGGCCGGACCGCCGACAGGACACGGGGAGCTGGAGTCGGCCGGACCGCCGACAGGACACGGGGAGCTGGAGTCGGCCGGACCGCCGACAGGACACGGGGAGCTGGAGTCGGCTGCGGCCCAGTGGAGACGGGAACGGGGGAACGCTGCGGCCCAGCGGGAACGGGGGATCGCTGCGGCCCAGCGGGAACGGGGGATCGCTGCGGCCCAGCGGGAAAGGGGGATCGCTGCGGCCCAGCGGGAAAGGGGGATCGCTGCGGCCCAGCGGGAAAGGGGGATCGCTGCGGCCCAGCGGGAAAGGGGGATCGCTGCGGCCCAGCGGGAACGGGGGATCGCTGCGGCCCAGCGGGAACGGGGGATCGCTGCGGCCCAGCGGGAACGGGGGATCGCTGCGGCCCAGCGGGAACGGGGGATCGCTGCGGCCCAGCGGGAACGGGGGATCGCTGCGGCCCAGCGGGAACGGGGGATCGCTGCGGCCCAGCGGGAACGGGGGATCGCTGCGGCCCAGCGGGAAAGGGGGATCGCTGCGGCCCAGCGGGAAAGGGGGATCGCTGCGGCCCAGAGGGAACGGGAGTCTGACCCTTCCTCCGTCTCTGCCTCTTAGCAGTGAAAAGGCAGCTTAGCTCGAGGTTAGCCTTCTGTAAGCTCAGGGGCCCTCCCCTGGCCAAGTGGGTTCCCCAAAACTGGACAGACGGGTGTGGTGCAACGTGCACCAACCAGTGGTCTGCAGAGTCTGCCATGGTCCTCTTAGGGGTGGAAAGGCGGCTTAGCTCGCGGTTAGCCTTCTGTACGCTCAGAGGCCCACCCCTGGCCAAGCGGGTTCCCCAAAACTGGTCTGCTGAGTCTTGCATGGTGAGATCGTTCTGTCACGTCCGAGGAGCAGATCGGAGACTCAAGCGCAGACAGACACGGGAGACGAGGTTGAGTAGACTGCTGGGTTCTTTAATGAGCACCAAGCAGACAAAAAACAGGAACTTAAAACAACTCCAACCGGGAGCGAGCAAAAACTAACAAAAAGGCAAAGTGACAAAAAGGCAAAGTGACAAAAAGGCAAACCATGAGCAAATGCTGGAACATGGAGCAGACAGGGGGACGAATTAAGGACGATCTCACAACCAGCACAGGGAAAGCAGGGGGGTATATATATGTGTGGGGTGATTAGGAAATTGAAGGCAGCTGGGTGGACTGGGCAGGTGAGTAGGATGAGTGCAATCAGGGGAAACATACACACACACAGACACAGGAACACAGGGGCAAAGCCTAAACTGTGACACCCTTTTACATTCACAGATAAAAGGATCCATTGGTGCAGTTTTTGATAGGAAGATGCATCATGCAGATGCTGTCTCATAACTTATATCCTCCACAAATAGCACTTGTACCAGAGAGCATTTTGTGTGAGTAGGTGTTCACATTGCATCTTCTTTACAGGCCCTTCATGCATCTTGCATTCTTCCCTTCCAAGATAACATATGAAACCAGTCAAGAATAATGGGGATTTAGTCATGCCTCACCTACCACACATAATCACATATCACCACCTGTTTCAGTTAAACATGACAGGACAGAAGAAGAAAATCATACATTTGACCTTGTGTTTGGTGGGGGTGGGTTGATAGAGACACTGTGATGCTTTGATACCCTCCTTCATGTCCATGCTGACTGATACATTGACTGTGAAAAGCCAGCGAGCCCAGCCACCCATCTACAATGACTCTCAAGGATTACATTTTCCAGTCTGCTCAGTTTGGGGATCAAGGCGTCCTGTGTACATACAGGGATCACATTAGTTTGATCTAACAGATACAGGATTAAGTATCTTCTTATATGTTTCCCAATGAAGTCCTCACTCACTTCTCTTTCTCTATCTTTGTATTTTCACAGATTCATGGATTTCCGGCAGGTGGTGATGCTCTGGGGGGATATTTTTGTTATTGCATCAAACCTCAATAAAAAACAAACAAATATGTCCTTTCAATAGCCTTGGTTTTTTATAATACATTTCCCCATTCATCTTCTCTATAGACTATTAGAGACACCTGACGTAAAGCTTTCATGTGAACCAGACTGCAAGGAATGAATTACCTATAAAAGTATATTGAGAACACACACAATGAGTCACCCCCATATAGTATGAGTTTGATCACTTCCCTCCTATCAGCAATGAAGCTTCCGTATCACTATTACATCTATTATATATAAAACCCATGAATACATTTCAACTAAAAAAATGTATTAAAAAAAATATATATTATTTTTAAAAAGTGAACTGAACATTCCAAAACCATGAGCATTAACATGCTGCCACAACAGACTCCGGTACTGACGGGTCAATCATGCATTTGATCAACAAATTGGGAAAACGATAAACCATGGCTATCATGACAATGGAACAGGCATGTTGCTCCAGATCTTTGGAATTGCTAGAAACATCTCTGAATTGTTCTGTGATGAAAATAGGCCAGTTGTGGCTTTTACTAACAGACAGAGAACAATTCATCTTCGCTTTGTAAACAGTCACAAGAATTGTGGAGTCATCTTCTTTCATAGCGAGCTAGATACCGAGCTACATACTTAAAAAAACGGACAGAAAAATTGTAAAAAGCATGGTCAACTTTAACAATTCAATTCAATTACATTCATTTTGTAGAGCCCAAAATCACAAATTTGCCTCAGTCGGCTTTACAATCTGTACACAAACGACGTCCTCTGACCTTTGACCCTCACATCAGTATAGGAAACCCCCTCCTCCCCAAAAAAAACCTTTAATGGGGAGAAACCTTTATTAGAGCAACAGAGGAGGGATCCCTCTATCAGGACGGACAGAAGTGTGATAGTCATGTTTACAGAATGAACAATATAACAGAGTTACAACACATTAAATCCATATGACATCAATAATTAATACAATGAGAGTAGTAAGCAGAATAATGACGGAAAAATGATGACTACTAGTAATAACAGCAGCAGTGGGTATAGTATAGTAGGAGATAAAGAAGAGGAGACAGGAGCTCAGTGTATCCTAGGATGTCCCCTGGACACAAACTGGTTCCACCATACACACTATGGTTGGGCAATAGTTTCTACTGTGTGAATTGTTATAAGTCAACTTATAAAAGTAACAAGTCAGCATATTTCTTCTCTACCACATTCCCTTTCATGATGAAGGTCATAGACAGGTTTCTTGCCTCTTGTTGTCTTTAGGACCATCAGGACCACCCTTTTAACTCCTTGGATTCATAATCTCCTGTTCTTAGCAAAGGCACGTGATCCCTTTCGGAATACTAAACCTTTTCCATCCATCATTTCTGCGGTTGGTGCAGGTTATTGCACCACAACAGACCATAGCTCTGCTCGAAATCCTGTGAAAACTGCTTTCTGCCCGCTTGTTACGCGCAGGTCTCTGTCATGACATGGCTCAGAAACCCGTCTATGTACCTCACTCACTACTGATGGTTAGGGGCAGTGTTGGGCAAGTTTCTGAGGGGGTGTAATAAAATACTTGTAACTCCTTAAAGTTCTTTACTTATTACTTAGTATCAAAAGTAATTAGTTACATTACCCATTATATTACGATATAGCTTTTCCCCTTACCCCCCCCCTCCCTCCCTTCACCCCTCTTATAACCAAAATCGGCACAGAAAGTAACCTTAAATGTCGTTGTATAAGTCATAAAATCACTCTGCAATGATCTATGAATGCATGTGGTTGATTCTTACAGTGTCTGCTGTCCAAAGCTGCTTTTTACGGTATGAAAAGCTTCTCCTTCAGTCCATGAAATCCCTGCAGCACATCACACATCAAACTGGTTAGATGTATTCTTAGGTTACCACGGAAATAATCGCTTCTTTTGAAGACCAGTGATGTGACTGGCTGAGAGTTTTTCTGCTGATCGATATTCACCTTCACCCAGCCATGTTTTACATATTGCGCTGCTGCACACACATGAACCTAAATAGAAGGTGGAGACACCCACACAGTCTGTGCACCTACCACCTTGCGATTGGCATTCATTACTCAAATTTCAACTGAGGATGCAAAATAATAAACTTTTGCCCCTTTGTAGAACTGGGTCTGTCTCTTCTCCCCTCGGACACGATCACACATGCGCCCAAGGCCCAAAGTTCACCAAAGCTTGACACAATGCAAAGATGCATACTGACCTGCTGTGTGTTCACGTCATTATAACATAAGCTTACCGTGCAAACAAAACAGATAGGGTTCTGGGAGCACAGTAACACAATGTTAGTTGGATTAATAACATAATTACTGTTTTGGAAATTGTAATCCCGAACACTACTCATTACTGGGGAGAGTAATAATCTCAGGGCAAAGTCAAGCAAAGTAAGAAAAACATGGCTAATATGACTGGAAGTGAATTAAAACGGCAATTAATTTCTGGTATTCCAGTTCATCACAGAGGTGTTGGATGGGGGTGAGGTCAGGGCTCTTCAGGCCAATAAAGTTCTAATTTACCAAACTGGATAAAAACATTGCTTTATGGACCTGGCTTTTTGAAAAGACATAACGTTTGAAGCTGTTCTCATATAAAGTAATCAAGATCATTGTAGTACTTTCCAGCAGACGCTACAATAGCATTTGATACGGGTCGGCCTGAATAGTAAAGGAAATGAATTACTTTATAAAACTGGAGAATGATGAGGTCTGTTGTGGCCTTTTCAAAATAAAAGGCTCTGCAGGGAAAACCCATAGAAACCTCCTTTAATAATTGTATCCCTATGAGGAAGGATGATGGGAAATTTACTCACATTTCAGCTGTATGGGTAACAGATCCCACTCTGAGTTACCTAACTGACAGTCTTCCATAACAAAGAGTCAATTATGTCTTCCAAGACCTAAAACAAATTATTTGAAAAAACGGTTCAAAGCTCCTGCACCGCCTTTCTAGTTATCTATGGGTTTTCCAAAATTATCAAATTTACCTTTTGGACCCATTTCTGAAATGTTTTTCATTTATTTGGGATAAAGCAACTGTACTACAAATGTTTACATTTTTCATCCATATAAATTCAGTTTTCAATCATGATCTAGTTAGAAACATTTCTAGTCAAGTCATTATATCGCTCAGTGAGTGATTTTTGTTCTTACTTCACCAGTACACCTCTTCCCATCATCCCCTTTTCTTTATTCTGTTCGTCCTCATGTCTGTCTCTTTGCTCTGGTTATTTCTCTCCTGATTCTGACATTTCATCTCTATGTCTGTGTCAACACACTTCAAATTTGGGCATATTTTTAGCTTTCTGCTCATCTGCCTTCCAATCACACACACTGTTTGCTCTGCCACACCAACCGTGCTGATGTACAATTGTGTAAAAAAAAAGAATGGAGACTGATAAAAGAGCCTTTTGGATCCTGCGTGTATGTCAAGATACATTTCATCTAAACACGTGGTAACAATAATATAATCAGCTTATTGTCACCTTAAGTGCAATTTGAAAGCAAGCCTGGCATGTCTGTTCATAAATGTAGTGTTTTAAAAGTCAGGAGGAAGCTTCTCATTTCTGAGTGTTCTATCACTCTACACAGGGGCTCTTTAACACATTTTAGCCTGGGATCCAAATTAAGTTCTGCCTGGGACCAAAGTGAACATTTGATTCTGTCGCCCTGGTGCTCATTACAACATATTAGTTCCCTTATCATGAGGGAGCCCAGCAGAAACTCCAGTTTAGACAGGTAATAACTGGATTCATCAATAGGCAAACCAGCAGGTGAGTGGGTGTTTGAGGCAAAGGCATTTGAATTGTTCAGCAGCACTCTGTGGCTCAGTAGTAGAGCAGGGTCGTCCTTCAATCAAAGGATCGGCGGTTCGATCCCCGGCTCCGCTAGTCCATGTTGATGTGTCCTTGAGCAAACCTGTTACCACTCCTGTAAAATTCGCCTAAAACGCCTATCCAAGACATACCCAAAGTAAATTGAAAGCTGTTCTTGAACCATTTGGAGTACATGCATGGTGTTGGTCTCTTTTGAAAGATAACACTCTTTTTTCCCAACAATCAGAACCAATGTAAGTGCTACTGACATTGAGTAATATAAGTTTGAACACACTGAAGTAGAAGATTTTTATTTCCGCCTGAATGTTTTTTTGCAAACAGATGCCTGCAGATGACTATAGCTGTGACTTATTAGCTGTGAAAACACAATGGGACCACAGCATGAAGCCTTACCTAGTCCAGGTTCAAATCTGATAACAATACCACAGAATATGAATATTTTACACATGTTTTACTAAGGGTATGTCTAAATCTAAAGCTTATTTATATCGATATATAGTTATCTATAAGTTAATTTGCCAACATCTACTTTCACAAATCCTTCAAAGCTCTCAAAAACCACACTTTGCACTTAACGCACGGACACAGCGACCTGACTCGTGGTTACGCAGGTGACTTCCACATTCTGCCTCTAAATCTAACCCCTGAAGCTGTATATCGTTATTTTCGAAATTTCATTGGCTATACCAGGCCTGGCCAACCCGCGGCTCCCGAGCCGCATGCGGCTCTTTGCCTAGTTTCATGCGGCTCTTACGTTCATATCGAAGTTTGTGTTTGTGTTGTTTTTTTTTATGTGCGTGTTCGCTTCGCTTGAGTTCAATACGGTATTTTCGTCAAACGCGCAAGGGGCGGACTGGGGGAAAAAAGTGGCCCGGGAGTTACTGTGTCAGACCGGCCCACTCGGTATTTTTTCACTCGCATTAATGCATAGTTTATCGCGCGTTAATACATGGAGCAGACATTTGTATCACAGTGTTTTTAGTGTATAGGTTAAGGACTGTGGTCTTTATAGCAATTTGATTCTTTGAAGACATCATAAAGATATTTAACTTTCACATCTGAAATTACAAGAGCTCTGCTCTGTGATCTCTTTCCTTGTCTCTCCCCCCTGTGTCACGGTGTGGGTACATCGCACTGGTGAAATCAGAATACCCTTATTTGATTGGCTAAACTGCATCACGTGACGTGATTTACAACGCATTGGTCGGTGTGTTTTTTTTCGCACGTGTTGAGTAGGCTAGAGCAGTGGTCCCCAACCTCCTGATAGATGTTTTATTTTGAAAAATTACCGGATTCTCTCCCAATTTCATCCGCCTGTGGCTCTTGACACATCACGTGATATGTTAATTAAGCCCACAAGTTAGCGAAAATGAGTAAAAAACTTTTGGAGAGCTTCTTTGCAAAGGGGAAAAGCCCACTAAGGAGACAGAAGAAGAGCCTACAACTTCCAAGAAAAAGAAAGCTTCATTTAACAGACAATATCAGGAGTCTAATTAAATATCAGGAGTCATTCTGACGCGCCAAACCCACTCTGCATAATGTGTGACGACAGAGGAAGAGGAAGATCAGCTGCTGGAGATTGTAAATGACGGTGGCCTTACAAGTATGTTTGAGACAACAACTCTGCTGGTGTTTAGGATTGAAATTTAATAACACCTAAAACAAAGTTAGACTGACGGAAGAGATTAGATGAGTAAAGAAGTAAGAAGTTGGAAACCATGAGTGTGAATACAGATCGCGAGGAGTAGTATAAATATCAGTCAGTGATTATTGACTTTGGGTATTTAGGTATTAGAGTAAATTTAACGTGTTCTGTGAAGCATAGAATATAGTCGTGGCCGGCGATGTCAGGGCCTGTTGGTGATGGAGGTGATGGATTTTCCCGGTATCCCCGATGGCCAGTCCGCCCCTGTTCTACCCTGAAACACGTGAAATCAAAGCATCGATCTGTTCTGACTGACACCCATGTGAAAGAATTGCTTCGAGTGGCAACAACGGAATACAAGCCAGATTTGAAGAAGATTGTTCAAGGCAAGGAAGTCCCACTAAGCAACATGCATAGTAAAAGAAAAACGCTATTATAAATTATTATATTTTTGTTTGTGGACTTGGTTGAACTGAGAGTTTGTGTGTGTGAGACAGTGCACACAATGTTCATTGTTGAAAATGACTGGCCTGTGGTCTTAGTACTGTAGGAGTCAATTTCTGTCATTATCATGTTGGTGTGTGACATTTACAATAAATCTGCCTGAGCAGAGGTCTGTGTGTGTGTGTGTGTGTGTGTGAGGAAGGGATGGGGTGATGTTCATGTGTGCCCATGTGTATGATGTGGCTCTTTGCGGTAACACAGCAAAAAATGTGGCTCTTAGTCTCTGACTGGTTGGCCACCCCTGGGCTATACGAAGCGTCAGTCATCAGAACGATCGGTTGCAATTGGCTCGAGCTTTACACGAAAGAAGAGGGGCAGGCACTTTCCTTCAACGCGGACTCTCGTTGGCTATTGTAGAAAAAAATAGTAGCTTAGGCTGTATACAAATTTACCTCGGACAGGATTGCAGTAGTTGGTCTTCTGCCTGCACGTAGAATAATATACAGTATTTATCTACATAGTGTGCTGCAGTGATGCACGGGTCAGGGTGTTTTATTACCTGAAAACCCAACATGTGTTCTGTCATTTCCCTGTCTGTTATTGTGTGCCACGTGTCTGTGTTTTCATCTGTCTACCTCCAGACACCTCCCATGGCCACACCCCTGATTGGGGCACAGCTGTAGACAATCAGCTGATCATCTCCACCCCAGACCAGACCCGGGTTCCACTAACCACATCTTGGCAGTATATCAACCCTGTTGTCAGTCCGTACCGTCTTCTGCCCCGGTATCTGTAAGTTTCCCTTTTGACAATTCCTGGTTCTGATCTCTCTGCTACGGGTTATAGTGCCTGCTAGTGTGTCTGCCTTCCGGTGTCGATCCATGGGAAATCGCACCGTCGATCTGCCTGCCCTCCGGTGTCGATCCACGGGAATCGCACCGTCGATCTGCCTGCCCTCCGGTGTCGATCCACGGGAATCGCACCGTCGATCTGCCTGCCCTCCGGTGTTGATCCACGGGAATCGCACCGTCGATCTGCCTGCCATCCTGTGTCGGACCACGGGTACCACACAGCTATTCCTGCCATCTGTCCGGTAGAAATAAAGTCTGTTTTGTACCGGATTCTGTGTTTTGTGGTTGCTATTGAGTCCTGATCCTGAACTCCCGTGACAGTGAGCACATTTACTGTCTTTTATTCCCTCTCTTCTGTGATTACTTGCTACATTATATTCAGTTCTTTGAACTTTGTTGTAATCATTTAATCCTATTGTATCATCTGTAAAGTATACTACTGAATATATACCAATATTGTACAACAATAAACCAGTTTTGTCTTTGATGAATCTAAAACATTCATAACTAAATTGAATAGTAGGTTCTTTCAAATTGTTAATATATTTTGATTGTAATGTTTTAGACATGACATGATGATCAGTAAACAACACATGTAAATTCTGTTTCATGGTGGATGTTCTTCTTTTCAGAACTCATTCTTTTGAGTTATTTCTGACGCCTCATCCTCGGTGACAGTCGAACAGTGAACCCCCAGCGGCCAAACTCAGACATACGTCAAAACCATTAAAACAGCAATCCTTCAATCTATTTTTCCACTCCCAATTCTCATCTCATCCACTTCTTCATTTCCTCTGTTTGACCCACACCTCTCTCTGTGTCCCTCCCAAACACACAAAAAGGATTATACAGTGATGGAGTGTGAAATGAAAGATAAGGGAGACCTGTAGGTGATCATTCATAGGCAAACAAACAGTGGAAAGTAGAAAATGATGATGATGTATGGTGTTTATTTATGCTCCTATTCTATATAAATGATGTCACTCTAAAGGCCTGGTAACACCACAAACTGAAGTTAATCCACATCCACACTTTTCACAGGGCTGGTAATTGTAGAGCTAACAGCTAACACACTAGCATGCCAGAAACATGCTAGCTCTCATCAGTCAAGCTCTTCAAGCTAGCTTGCTAGCTAGGCAGCTTGGTTGCTAATGGATAATAACTTAACATGTTATTTGTACCATTGATTCCTGTCTTATGGCTGAGCAATGTTATATAAAAGTGATTGATGCATCACAGCTAATAAACTTAGCCCTGTTGTAGACAAAAGTAAACTAGCAGCCATCACCTTTCTAGATGGATAAATGCACCCAATGGGAGACGTGGCTGACATCCAGCCTGAGGCCCTTAGTAGGACCGTCGCTGAGGCAATTTCTCACCACGATTACGGGGGCCTTTCATCTGTCGCTGCTCAGTGTTTTATGTTTTGTTGTTTGTTCATTTGTTTCTGGACCTGGAGGCACCGCAGTCATTGGCATCAAACACACTCGGGCCGAGCATGCGTAAAGGCCAGAGTAGCTGCCCGTCACTCTCCACAGATGTGACACAATACTCCCACTCCGGATCATCAGTCAACCAGTTATCCGAATCAGCTTACGGTTTTATTGTATTATCTTCCACTAATTTGTGGTAAATACATTTACTGTGTCAATTGGTTTGTGGAAGTTTGGTGAGGCGATTTATATAAATTGAAATGAAAAAAAGCATTCAGGTGCCTTCTGCCTTTTTAATCTGATTTTAAGGCCCTGTCTTACGGAAGGGCCCTGTAATAAACTTAAATGAATTAGCATTTAATGAACTTGTTTTATTTAATCCAGCCCTGGTCAGAGGGGGCAGAGATGGGGCGTGATGAACCCAAACATCAGTTCTACTCACTCACACTAATCAAGCGGCAGAAAAGCAGCCTCTGTTTTGGACTCTGCTTTCCATTTTCACAAAGGTCAACGTTGTCAAGAGTGTATACTGAGTGTAAAGAACAGTAAGAAGGAATTCCACCAGAGTTGAAATTGGTGTGAACGGTTTGTGTTGGGGTTTATTTCACCCCCATGAGCAGAGCCACTAATCAGAGAGAGATTCCATTAAAAAAAATATATTTAGTGTTTTAAACACTGGGGTAACCAAGCTTTAACAGTACTTATGTTTTATTTTCATGTATTCAAGGAATACATGTTTTCTATCAATTTCTCTCTCTCTCTCTCTCTTCTCTCTCTCTCTCTCCTCTCTCTCTCTCTCTCATCTCTCTTCTCTGTCCTCTCTCATCTCTGTCTCTGTCTCTCTCTCTCTCTCTCTCTCTCTCTCTCTATCTCTTCTCTCTCTCTCTGTCTCTCTCTCCTCTCTGTGGTCTCTACTCTCTCTGTCTCTCTGTCTCTACTCTCTCTCTGTCTGTCTCTCTCTCTGTGTCTCTCTCTGTCTCTCTCTCTCTCTCTCTGTCTCTCTCTCTCTCTCTCTCTGTCTCTTCTCTCTGTGTCTCTCTCTCTCTCTCTCTGTCTCTCATCTCTCTCTGTCTCTCTCTCTCTCTCGCTCTCTCTCTCTTCTCTCTCTCTCTCTCTCTCTGTCCTCTCTCTCTCACTGTCTCTCTCTCTCTCTGTGTCTCTCTCTCTCTCTGTGTCTCTCTCTTCTCTCTTCTCTCTCTCTCTCTCTCTCTCTCTCTCTCTCTCTCTTCTTCTCTCTCTCTCTCTCTCGTCTCTCTCTCTCTCTCTGTCTCTCTCTCTCCTCTGTCCTGTCTCTCTCTGTGTCTCTCTCTGTCTCTCTCTCGTCTCTCTCTCTCTGTCTCTCTCTCTCTCTCTTCTGTCTCTCTCTCTGTGTCTCTCTCTCTCTCTCTCTCTCTCTCTCTCTCTCTCTCTCTGTCTGTGGTCTCTCTCTCTCTCTCTCTCTGTCTCTCTCTAGCTCTCTCTCTCTGTGTCTCTCTCTCTCTCTCTCTCTGTGTCTCTCTCTCTTCTCTCTCTCTCTCACTCTCTCTCTCTCTACTCTCACACCCACACACCACAACACACACTACACATGCTTCAGGTACAGTCGTCCTCAGTGTCCCTGTGATTGACTTGACAGACGTGCTGTGACAACATACACCCACCTGGTCTCATGTGGAAACCTGCAGGCTTTTCCTTTCACACCTCTTCTCACCATCAGTCATCTCTGACACCTGAGGCGCTCATCACTTCTCAATAAAGGAAACAAACAAAAAGCTGAATTGTCAACCCTCATCATTACGTGCATCATCCTTTATCATCATCATCACTGCTATATTTAGGAGTGTTATAGTTTTCAGGGGGACCAATGTACTTATTTCAATCCTTAAATTGACTGTGAAACCAACATGTTGTGAATGGAATATCAGCAGAGCTGGACCGGTCCTGTCCCCCCCCCCCAGGACCCCCCCCCTGACCCCATGGAGAACATCGTCGCACTTTGTGTCCTCCCGCCTGCTCTGCTGTCAGCGTCTGTTGTCATGCCTTAGTCAGGCTGCAGTGAGGCCTCCAGGCTCCCACTGAGTTGAGTTCAGAGTACTCCTTCACAAATCAAAATGCAGGGCATGTAGTGGTGTTGCTTCAAAGGTGGAGTCTGTCATCTGGAGAAAGATTAAGTGTGTTCTTTTTATGAATGAATAATGCTTGGTCTCATCCAGCATTTGCTAGCAATACATATAAAAAAAGAATGTGCCATAATTTGTAGATATCCCACGAAATAATTGTGGATGTTATCACACGTAATCATGAAAGAGGGAAGTATGAAGCCCACACAAAGGCGGACGGGACTGGGGTGATGGATGGGTCCCAACAAACAGAGTCCACCGTTTGTTCACTGAGTGCAACGAGAAGTCAACGTTGATGTAATGAAACGAATATGATCACAACTGGTAGTTCCTCATACATGTGTTCATATCCATGTAAACACACTCATTGTTAATATTGAACTCAACACCCCCCTCCACTCCCAAGAACGTTAGCATGTGCAGATTTACGTCCCCTCTCGCTCCCACTGCTGGTATCCGTGGCCTTTCCCCTGTCCTGTGCTCAGTAATGAACAGCTCCCTGTTTCTGACTTGGCTGACACAGAGCCATGGCTGTGTATGAGCCACCGTGCACACTCAGAACGGACAGCTCGTGGACCATGATGGGATGTTTGCTCCAATTTGACCCAAAGGTGTTTTGGAGGCACCTTTAAGCTCCAGAAGGGAATTGCTTTGGCCACTATGCACCCAGCTGCAGCTCATAGGTCATCTACGGACTGCTGTCCTGCCTCTTTAGACTCAGATCAAAACGTGATGAACATGTTAAGAGCAGAGGAAAGAACCACGTTTAAGCAGAAAGATTTGCCAATACATACCAGAATGCCCAACGTGTCATCACAGTCCAGCCCTCAGCTGATTTATTCTGCTCATGCCAAAACTTCAATAGACTGAAGCAGGCTGCCCTGCTTCAGCTTCATAGGTCCTGGTATTGTGCATGCTGACACACTGTCACACCAGTCACACCGTCACGGTTTACTGGGGACACTTAATAGAACAGAGCCAATCGCTTTTAGTAACGCCTGTAAATCATACTGTAAACAAGTCAACATGTCTGCTGGTCTTCTCCAATGGTCAGTCAAATGATTGGTGGAGAGTGATATGTCAATGTTACAATGTCAATGTTTAAAAAAAAGTGAGATATAGGAAGCAAGAGAAAGCAATTTTTATATGTTCTACTATTGTATTTGAGGGTGCACTCCACTTACTCCACAGAGTCAGTGGTGGTTTTGTGTCGACATTGTCTTCTCTTTTAGTGATATCAGGTGTGAGTGAGTACATACCAATGGAGTATATATAGAGGAACATTACAGTAAATCATTTGAATTAAAATCACCACATAATGGTCATAATTATTACGGCATTTATTAAGGAACCTTTGACATTATTGTTTGGGAGTTCTGTATATAAATGTGATTCCTCAGTCTGATGATGACATTACTGAACGAGTGAGGTGAGAGGTGAAGACCTGAACACAAGAAGTAGGAGAAATAATGAGAGAGCCAGAGGAGCTGAGAAGAGGCCTTATCCTGCCTCCCTAGTGGCGTCATGAGTAAAAACAAGCTCCAGATATGCTGTCGACTTGGGGGACAACAATAAGATTGATCTTACTCCACATCTGTAGCATCACATGTGCATGATCAAATATAGATTATATCACATCGTGATTCACTGTTGTAGCAGATGCTCATCTCCGGTCTTTTGTATTTCAGAAGAGTTCCCATTAGGCATCAAGGTTGTACACTGAAGTTACTTATTGGCCTGTACATGGGAACCAAGGAATGAAATGCACAAAACGTGAAAAACCTGAGTGACATCATTTTTCCTTCTAGATGACTGGAACCAGATAGAATGATGATATAATAACTATAACAACAACAATAATAGTAATTTTGTGTGAGAACAATTGCAATAAAAAACAAGAGAAATTCAGATTATTTTGCGGGCAAACGTATCACTATCGTTTGAGATCAAATTGAAGTGTGTGGTGTGGTGTGTGTGTGTGTGTGTGTGTGTGTGTGTGTGTGTGTGTTTATGATGACTGTAGTGATGTAAAGTTCTCCTGCTCTCTCTCTCTCTCTCTCTACTCTCATCACACACACAACACACACACACACAAAGGCAGTGAGGCAGCAGCAGCCGACCGCTCAGTGCTCGTGTCACGTTAGTGCGGAGCGGAGGAGGAGGACCGACGGCAAGACCTCAGCTCCGGAATATATATCTCCCCTCAATCTCTCTCTCTCTCAAGCACGCTGCTTTTTTCCTGCTCTTTTCTTGCATATAGTTCACTTTGACCTGTGTCCCCTTTCTTTAGAAGAAGGCGATAAGGGACAGCCAGCCGTGCGTCAAGGTGCGTCCTTTGCGCATTTTTTCTGATCTTTAAAAAAAAAAAGTGATTTATTTTGACCGGACTAAAATGAAGTGTTTTTCTTCTGTGCGGAGGGAGAAGAGAGGCAGCGTTTCGCAGCTCTTGTCCTCTCTGTGAATATCTGGGCCGCAGCTGCTGGTGATATGCGTTGAAGCCACTGAATGAATCTGTGCTCTCTAAAAGGGAAAGACAGGGTTGCAGGTAAGCGGCCTTTTCTCCCCCCTGATTCCTCCGTCTCTGACAATGTGTCAAGTCCATCCACCACACCGGATCCCGTTTATTTGCAATGGTTTCGCTTTTTTTTCTGTTCCAGGATTGATTTTTGGGGAATTTTTGTGGATTCACAGTGGAAGGTCAGTGGAGAGATTTCACGGTCCCATTTTAACACCAAATAAACGTCGGTGCGCCTGTTTTCTTGCATGCTTGTGTGCTTATTGTGTGTAAGTGAGTGTTTGTGAGAGCGGCTCTACCTCCCTTTCCCCCTCTCACCTGCTCTGGAAACTCACCCCCTGATTTTTTT